>JAJQKJ010002559.1:0-71812 GCA_029574335.1 Rana kukunoris
GGGCAGTCTGTGTCTGTATCTCTCACTAGGTGGCAGTCTGTGTCTGTATCTCTCACTAGGTGGCAGTCTGTGTCTGTATCTCTCACTAGGTGGCAGTCTGTGTCTGTATCTCTTACTAGGTGGCCCCGGGGGATCAGGGTTTGGGTCCCTTCTGCACAGAAGGACCACTTGACGTTGCACCCGTCTGCACGTTTTTGTGAACACTCTTTATGTGTGTGCACATTTTTCTTTCTCGTACATCACGGGACACAGAGCGGCATATTCATTACTATGTGGGTTATATGGAGTACCTTCAGGTGTGGACACTGGCAATCTTCAAACAGGAAGTCCCCTCCCTATATAACCCCCTCCCCTAGAGGGAGTCCCTCAGTTTTTTCGCCAGTGTCTTAGGTGTTGGTCACGGAATAGCTTTGCTCCACATCCTTTGGGATTAAGGGCGGGCTAACCGGATCTGTCCAAGGAGCCTCAGTGCCAAAGTGGACAGTACCCGGGCCCCAAACCGTGGGGTTTTGCCTATAATGCTCCTCTTTGGAGGGCTGGACCCTGGGCCCAGGACTTGGAGTTTGCAAAAAACCATAAGAATTCCTGTTTTGCCAGGGTGCTATATAGGTCCAGGACAGTGGGTACCTTCATAGGACCCCAGGGCCTGAAGGTCTACTACGCTACCCACGGAGATGGGAGAAGACTGGATCAGTTTGCTGGTCAAACATCCTGCAGCATGGAGCAGGTAAGGGGGAGCCTGCGGGACTTGGTTCGACAGCAGGCTCCCCGGGGTAACCTAAAGGGGGGATAGCCTGAGTATGCTCTGCATGGGCAACCGTGATCACTATGTCTAAGAGACAGGATGACACCCTTTCTCCCCCCATCACTAGGCCCCCCTGTCTAAAGGTTGGAGGCTGGCAAACTTAAATTAGGGTCATTGTATATGGTCAAAGAAAATATATAATATATAATTATTAAAAAAAAAAAAAAAAAAAAAAAAAAGACCAACATACGGGCCCATCAGTTTGTGGGGACACTAGTGATCTACTCTCCCCTAAACTCTGAATTGTACTCCTGGCCACTACAGTCTGTTGTGTGGGCGGAGTCCCTCGATTTTGTATTATGGCTTCCAAGGGTTCGGGGTCAAAGGGTACAAAAAAGACCAAAAAACAAAAGGGTTCCCTTTCTGATTCTGATATGCGATTCTTTCCCGCAGCTTATTAATTTAGAAGCGCCTTGGATGAGCCATTAGGGGGATCTGGTGCGGAGGCTGGCCCAGATCAGCCCAGCCCTGTGTTTATCACAGAGGAGATGCTAGCCGTATCCCTAGGGGGGCTAGAAGAGAGAATAGCAGCATTGATCGCTAGAGCTATTCCTGGTAAGAAACGGGTTAGATCCCCATCACCAGGGGGTGTATCCTCAGATGCTGAGATTCTCTCTCCGGAGGAATTAGAATCACAGGAGGATCAACTGGACCTGAACCAAGAGGGTTCAGGGATGGAGGGGTCTACCTCTGAGGAACCATTTTCAGACTCCCAGACAGAGAGACTGTGGGTACAGTCTTTGACGGACATGGTCCGCTCGGCATTTAGTTTGCCATTGCCAGAACCTCAGGTTCCTCCGGTATCCTCTCTGGGCTCTTTGAGAAGCCCGTTAAGCAACGCAGTGTTTCCGGTCCATCCTCTCTTGGAGGAATTGATCTTTCGGGATTGGGTACGGCCGGACAGGGTTTTTTTCTGCCACCAAAAAGATTTGCGGTCATTTATCCCATGGAGGAAAAATTCTCCAAGAGATGGAGGCTCCCAGTAGTGGATGCAGCCATCTCATGTGTGAATAAATCACTAACTTGCCCGGTGGAAAACATACATATGTTTAAAGATCCGGTTGATAAAAGATTAGAAACACTTTTAAAAGCATCCTTTGCTACGGCAGGAGCAGTGGTGCAGCCAGCGGTAGCTGCAATTGGAGTTTGTCAGGCATTAAAAGACCAGACAAAAGAGATGTTAAAAGACATGCCTACCCAACAAGCAGAAGAGTTTGCTGACATTCCCAGAGCTCTGTGTTTTGCGGTAGATGCTATAAAAGATTCCATCCAGCAGGCTTCTCGTTTATCACTATGTTTGGTACACATGAGAAGGCTCTTATGGTTGAAGAACTGGGCGGCAGAACCCCCATGCAAAAAGCTTCTGGCAGGATTTCCCTTCCATGGAGGACGACTCTTCGGAGAGGATCTGGATAAATATATTCAGACTATTTCAAATGGCAAGAGTACCCTTTTACCGGTCAAAAAGACATTCCGGGCTCCTACATTTAGAAGGCAGCTTTTTCCTGTCTCGGGGCCCTCTAATTCCAGGCAGTATCGACGGCCGCCTGCGCGATCCAACGGTAACAGTAGGCAGGGACAAACCCCTGGGGGTAAGAAGCCGTGGTATCGCAAACCGTCAAAGACAGCCCCTAAGTCTGCCTTATGAAGGGGCGCCCCCACTCTCACGGGTGGGGGGAAGGCTTCGTCTCTTCTCAGAAGTTTGGGAAGCCAAGATCCCCGACAAGTGGGTCCGGGCATCTGTAACCAAAGGTTACAGACTGGAGTTTCTAAGGTATCCTCCGCCTCATTTTCAAGAATCAAGGCTACCAAGGGATCCAGCAAGGAAGGCCTCAATGCTGGCAGCTTTGGATCACCTGCTTTGCCAGGACGTAATTATAGAAGTGCCAGCCCAAGAGCAAGGCCTAGGTTTCTATTCCAATCTCTTTGTCATACCAAAGCCCAACGGCGATGTCAGGCCAATTTTGGATCTAAAGAGGTTAAACGGTTATCTAGGGGTGCGGTCCTTCCGGATGGAATCCATCCGGTCAGCAGCCGCCGCGCTTCAGAAGGACGATTTTCTGGCCTCCATAGACATAAAAGATGCTTACCTTCATGTACCAATCTTTCAGTCGCATCAAAGGTTTTTACGCTTCGCGGTCGGGCAGCGACACTTCCAATTCAGGGCGCTCCCTTTCGGGCTGGCCACGGCCCCCCGGGTATTCACGAAGATCCTAGCCCCAGTTCTGGCCAATTTAAGAATCCAAGGAGTCACAGTCCTAGCATACTTGGACGACCTTTTAATTATAGATCACTCACGGACGGGTCTGCAGAAGGCAGTAAACCTCACGGTTCGGTACCTCGAAGAATTCGGCTGGGTCCTAAACCAGGGAAAGTCAGCATTCCAGCCTACAAAGCAGTTGGAATACCTCGGCATGAGGTTAGACACGGAACGTCAAAAGGTGTTCCTGCCCCTTGTAAAGATCAGGGCGATCAAGGGTTGGATTCAGTTGGTTATAAACAAGAAAAGACCAACTATTCGCCTGTGTATGCGATTACTAGGCAAGCTAGTGGCCACATTCGAGGCAGTACCATACGCTCAGATCCACACTCGCGTCCTACAGGCAGCCATTCTAGCAGCCTGGGGCAAGAGGGCACATGCCTTAGAGTCCCCTTTGACGCTATCATCAAGGGTCCGACAAAGCCTGGCCTGGTGGTTGAACCCTCAGAACCTTCTAAAGGGAAGATCCTTCAGCCCTGTTGTCTGGAAGGTAGTTACCACAGACGCCAGCCTGGCAGGCTGGGGGGCGGTCTTCGAGGGGTTCTCCCGCCAGGGAACTTGGGTGAAAGCAGAGAGGCAGCTCCCCATCAATATCTTGGAAATCAGAGCTGCTCGCCTAGCCCTGTTGGCGTGGACCTCCAGATTAAAGGGGTTCCCGGTGAGAATCCAGTCAGACAATGCCACGGCGGTGGCATACATAAACCACCAAGGGGGAACCAGGAGCCAGGCCGCTCAAAGGGAAGTGAACTTGATTTTTCAATGGGCAGAGGTTCATGTACCCTGCATTTCAGCGATATTCATTCCCGGAGTGGACAACCTGCAGGCAGACTTCTTAAGTCGCCAGAGTCTGTTGCCAGGGGAGTGGTCTCTGCATCCCCAGGTCTTTCAGACAATCTGCCAGAGGTGGGGAACGCCAGACGTAGATATAATGGCATCCAGGTTCAACAAGAAACTAGACAGGTTCGTGTCGAGAGCGAGGGATCCTATGGCCTGCGGAACCGATGCGTTGGTTTGCCCTTGGCATCAATTCAAACTTCTATATGCATTCCCTCCACTACAGTTACTCCCCCGCCTGTTGCGCAAGATCAGAGTGGAGCACAAGCCAGTCATTCTAATAGCTCCAGCTTGGCCCCGGAGGGCTTGGTACTCACTAGTCCTGAATATGGCAGTGGGAGACCCTTGGACTCTTCCTCTACAACCAGACCTACTCTCACAAGGTCCGATCCTCCACCCTACATTACAGCGTCTAAATTTGACGGCCTGGAGGCTGAATCCCTGATTCTCAGGGTAGGGGTCTGTCTAGGCAGGTAATCCCTACCCTGATTAAGGCTAGAAAGCCGGTCTCCAGGGTAATTTATTACAGGGTGTGGAGGAACTATATAGGCTGGTGTGAATCCAAAAGATGGAATTGCCGCAAATATACTATTGATAGGGTGTTAAGTTTTCTCCAGCTAGGAGTGGATAAAGGCCTGGCACTAAGCACAATCAAAGGACAGATCTCAGCTCTGTCAGTGTGGTTTCAGAGGCCGCTGGCCACCCACTCGCTGGTAAAAACCTTCTTACAGGGGGTCTTGCGTATTAATCCTCCTGTCAAGTCACCAGTTTGTCCTTGGGACCTAAATCTTGTCCTGTCCACTCTACAGAAACAGCCTTTTGAGCCTTTGGCTGAGATTCCTTTACTCTTACTGACAAGAAAATTGGTTTTCTTGGTCGCCATAGTTTCGGCCAGGAGAGTGGCGGAATTAGCAGCCTTATCATGTAAGGAACCATATCTTGTTCTGCATAAGGACAGGGCAGTTCTCCGGCCCCATCCTTCCTTTCTACCAAAGGTTATATCCAAATTTCACTTAAACCAGGATTTGGTACTTCCATCCTTCTTTCCAAAACCTACATCTAGAAAGGAGGGGTTGCTGCATACCTTGGATATTGTCCGGGCCATGAAGGCCTATCTTAAAGCTACAGAAAAGATCCGGAAAACAGATGTGTTATTCGTTCTACCAGATGGCCCCAAGAAGGGGCAGGCAGCTGCAAAATCCACCATCTCAAGATGGATTAGACAATTAATCATTCAAGCCTACGGGTTGAAGAGGTTGCCTCCTCCGTTGTCGGTAAAGGCCCATTCTACCAGGGCCATGGGCGCCTCTTGGGCAGCACACCATCAGATCTCTATGGCTCAGATATGCAAGGCGGCAACGTGGTCATCAGTCCACACGTTTACAAGGTTTTATCAACTAGACGTGAGAAGGAATGCGGATTCTGCCTTTGGACAGGCAGTACTACAGGCTGCAGTTTGAAATCCTCGGGATCAGAAACACCCTTGGTTATAAAAAAAAAAAAAAAAAAAGTTTTTTTCTTGACTAAGTTGGAATTATTATTATGATTTGAGTTTATCTCTAAATTGAATCCTTCTTTGGAAGATGTCTCCCTCCCCTCATTAAAGCATTGCTTTCGGACATCCCACATAGTAATGAATATGCCGCTCTGTGTCCCGTGATGTACGAGAAAGAAAAAGGGATTTTTAAATACAGCTTACCTGTAAAATCCTTTTCTTGGAGTACATCACGGGACACAGAGCTCCCACCCCTCTTTTGGGTGACCATTTTGGGAGGCATACTGCTTGCTACAAAACTGAGGGACTCCCTCTAGGGGAGGGGGTTATATAGGGAGGGGACTTCCTGTTTGAAGATTGCCAGTGTCCACACCTGAAGGTACTCCATATAACCCACATAGTAATGAATATGCCGCTCTGTGTCCCGTGATGTACTCCAAGAAAAGGATTTTACAGGTAAGCTGTATTTAAAAATCCCTTTTTTCTGCACCGGGTGGAGTTTTTGAGTGTGTTTCACACGCCATAGGCTTTTCAAAAAAAAAAAAAAAAAAAGGTGGCAGTCTGTGTCTGTATCTCTCACTAGGTGGCAGTCTGTGTCTGTATCTCTCACTAGGTGGCAGTCTGTGTCTGTATCTCTCACTAGGTGGCAGTCTGTGTCTGTATCTCTCACTAGGTGGCAGTCTGTATCTCTCACTAGGTGGCAGTCTGTATCTCTCACTAGGTGGCAGTCTGTATCTCTCACTAGGTGGCAGTCTGTGTCTGTATCTCTCACTAGGTGGCAGTCTGTGTCTGTATCTCTCACTAGGTGGCAGTCTGTATCTCTCAATAGGTGGCAGTCTGTATCTCTCACTAGGTGGCAGTCTGTGTCTCTCAGTAGGTGGCAGTCTGTATCTCTCACTAGGTGGCAGTCTGTATCTCTCACTAGGTGGCAGTCTGTGTCTCTCACTAGGTCGCAGTCTGTGTCTCTCACTAGGTGGCAGTCTGTGTCTCTCACTAGGTGGCAGTCTGTGTCTCTCACTAGGTGGCAGTCTGTGTCTCTCACTAGGTGGCAGTCTGTATCTCTCACTAGGTGGCAGTCTGTATCTCTCACTAGGTGGCAGTCTGTATCTCTCACTAGGTGGCAGTCTGTATCTCTCACTAGGTGGCAGTCTGTATCTCTCAGTAGGTGGCAGTCTGTATCTCTCAGTAGGTGGCAGTCTGTGTCTCTCAGTAGGTGGCAGTCTGTGTCTCTCACTAGGTGGCAGTCTGTGTCTGTATCTCTCACTAGGTGGCAGTCTGTGTCTGTATCTCTCACTAGGTGG
Source organism: Rana kukunoris (assembly GCA_029574335.1). Classification (NCBI taxonomy): domain Eukaryota; kingdom Metazoa; phylum Chordata; class Amphibia; order Anura; family Ranidae; genus Rana; species Rana kukunoris. Next base: position 6,696 of record JAJQKJ010002559.1, read on the forward strand.
CAGTCTGTGTCTGTATCTCTCACTAGGTGGCAGTCTGTATCTCTCACTAGGTGGCAGTCTGTGTCTGTATCTCTCACTAGGTGGCAGTCTGTGTCTGTATCTCTCACTAGGTGGCAGTCTGTATCTCTCACTAGGTGGCAGTCTGTATCTCTCACTAGGTGGCAGTCTGTATCTCTCACTAGGTGGCAGTCTGTATCTCTCACTAGGTGGCAGTCTGTGTCTCTCACTAGGTGGCAGTCTGTGTCTGTATCTCTCACTAGGTGGCAGTCTGTGTCTGTATCTCTCACTAGGTGGCAGTCTGTGTCTGTATCTCTCACTAGGTGTCAGTCTGTGTCTGTATCTCTCACTAGGTGGTCAGTCTGTGTCTGTATCTCTCACTAGGTGGCAGTCTGTGTCTGTATCTCTCACTAGGTGGCAGTCTGTGTCTGTATCTCTCACTAGGTGGCAGTCTGTGTCTGTATCTCTCACTAGGTGGCAGTCTGTGTCTCTCTGTTGGTGGCAGTCTGTGTCTGTATCTCTCACTAGGTGGCAGTCTGTGTCTGTATCTCTCACTAGGTGGCAGTCTGTATCTCTCAATAGGTGGCAGTCTGTATCTCTCACTAGGTGGCAGTCTGTATCTCTCACTAGGTGGCAGTCTGTGTCTGTATCTCTCACTAGGTGTCAGTCTGTGTCTGTATCTCTCACTAGGTGGCAGTCTGTGTCTGTATCTCTCACTAGGTGGCAGTCTGTATCTCTCACTAGGTGGCAGTCTGTATCTCTCACTAGGTGGCAGTCTGTATCTCTCACTAGGTGGCAGTCTGTATCTCTCACTAGGTGGCAGTCTGTATCTCTCACTAGGTGGCAGTCTGTATCTCTCACTAGGTGGCAGTCTGTATCTCTCACTAGGTGGCAGTCTGTATCTCTCACTAGGTGGCAGTCTGTATCTCTCACTAGGTGGCAGTCTGTGTCTGTATCTCTCACTAGGTGGCAGTCTGTGTCTGTATCTCTCACTAGGTGGCAGTCTGTGTCTGTATCTCTCACTAGGTGGCAGTCTGTGTCTGTATCTCTCACTAGGTGGCAGTCTGTGTCTGTATCTCTCACTAGGTGGCAGTCTGTGTCTGTATCTCTCACTAGGTGGCAGTCTGTGTCTGTATCTCTCACTAGGTGGCAGTCTGTGTCTCTCTGTTGGTGGCAGTCTGTGTCTGTATCTCTCACTAGGTGGCAGTCTGTGTCTGTATCTCTCACTAGGTGGCAGTCTGTATCTCTCAATAGGTGGCAGTCTGTATCTCTCACTAGGTGGCAGTCTGTATCTCTCACTAGGTGGCAGTCTGTGTTTCTAAAGAGGTGGCAGTCTGTGTCTGTATCTCTCACTAGGTGGCAGTCTGTGTCTGTATCTCTCACTAGGTGGCAGTCTGTGTCTGTATCTCTCACTAGGTGGCAGTCTGTGTCTCTCACTAGGTGGCAGTCTGTATCTCTCACTAGGTGGCAGTCTGTATCTCTCACTAGGTGGCAGTCTGTGTCTGTATCCCTCACTAGGTGGCAATCTGTGTCTGTATCTCTCACTAGGTGGCAGTCTGTGTCTGTATCTCTCACTAGGTGGCAGTCTGTATCTCTCACTAGGTGGCAGTCTGTATCTGTATCTCTCACTAGGTGGCAGTCTGTATCTGTATCTCTCACTAGGTGGCAGTCTGTATCTCTCACTAGGTGGCAGTCTGTGTCTGTATCTCTCACTAGGTGGCAGTCTGTGTCTGTGTCTCTCACTAGGTGGCAGTCTGTGTCTGTATCTCTCAGTAGGTGGCAGTCTGTATCTCTCAGTAGGTGGCAGTCTGTATCTCTCACTAGGTGGCAGTCTGTATCTCTCACTAGGTGGCCGTCTGTATCTCTCACTAGGTGGCAGTCTGTATCTCTCACTAGATGGCAGTCTGTATCTCTCACTAGGTGGCAGTCTGTATCTCTCACTAGGTGGCAGTCTGTATCTCTCACTAGGTGGCAGTCTGTATCTCTCACTAGGTGGCCGTCTGTATCTCTCACTAGGTGGCCGTCTGTATCTCTCACTAGGTGGCCGTCTGTATCTCTCACTAGGTGTCAGTCTGTGTCTGTATCTCTCACTAGGTGTCAGTCTGTGTCTGTATCTCTCACTAGGTGGCAGTCTGTGTCTGTATCTCTCAGTAGGTGGCAGTCTGTATCTCTCAGTAGGTGGCAGTCTGTATCTCTCAGTAGGTGGCAGTCTGTATCTCTCAGTAGGTGGCAGTCTGTATCTCTCAGTAGGTGGCAGTCTGTATCTCTCAGTAGGTGGCAGTCTGTATCTCTCAGTAGGTGGCCGTCTGTATCTCTCACTAGGTGGCAGTCTGTATCTCTCACTAGGTGGCAGTCTGTGTCTCTAAAGAGGTGGCAGTCTGTATCTCTCACTAGGTGGCAGTCTGTATCTCTCACTAGGTGGCAGTCTGTATCTCTCACTAGGTATCAGTCTGTGTCTGTATCTCTCACTAGGTGTCAGTCTGTGTCTGTATCTCTCACTAGGTGTCAGTCTGTGTCTGTATCTCTCAGTAGGTGGCAGTCTGTATCTCTCAGTAGGTGGCAGTCTGTATCTCTCAGTAGGTGGCAGTCTGTATCTCTCAGTAGGTGGCAGTCTGTGTCTCTCACTAGGTGGCAGTCTGTGTCTCTCACTAGGTGGCAGTCTGTATCTCTCACTAGGTGGCAGTCTGTATCTCTCACTAGGTGGCAGTCTGTATCTCTCACTAGGTGGCAGTCTGTATCTCTCACTAGGTGGCAGTCTGTGTCTGTATCTCTCACTAGGTGGCAGTCTGTGTCTGTATCTCTCACTAGGTGGCAGTCTGTGTCTGTATCTCTCACTAGGTGGCAGTCTGTGTCTCTCACTAGGTGGCAGTCTGTATCTCTCACTAGGTGGCAGTCTGTATCTCTCACTAGGTGGCAGTCTGTATCTCTCACTAGGTGGCAGTCTGTATCTCTCACAGTAGGTGGCAGTCTGTATCTCTCAGTCTAGGTGGCAGTCTGTATCTCTCAGGTATCAGTCTGTAGTCTGTATCTCTCACTAGGTGGCAGTCTGTGTTTCTAAAGCAGTCAGTCTGTGTCTCACTCAGTCTGTGTCTGGTCTCTCACTCACTGTGTCTGTATCACTCACTAGTCTCTCTACTCTCACTAGGTGGCAGTCTGTATCTCTCACTAGGTGGCAGTCTGTATCTCTCACTAGGTGGCAGTCTGTATCTCTCACTAGGTGGCAGTCTGTATCTCTCACTAGGTGGCAGTCTGTGTCTCTCACTAGTGGCAGTCTGTGTCTGTGGTGGCTCTGTGTCTGTCTGTGTCTGTGTCTCTCACTAGGTGGCAGTCTGTGTCTGTGTCTCTCACTAGGTGGCAGTCTGTCGGTGTCTCTCACTAGGTGGCAGTCTGTGTCTGTGTCTCTCACTAGGTGGCAGTCTGTGTCTCTCACTAGGTGGCAGTCTGTGTCTCTCACTAGGTGGCAGTCTGTGTCTCTCACTAGGTGGCAGTCTGTATCTCTCACTAGGTGGCAGTCTGTGTCTACTAGGTGGCAGTCTGTATCTCTCACTAGGTGGCAGTCTGTATCTCTCACTAGGTGGCAGTCTGTATCTCTCACTAGGTGGCAGTCTGTATCTCTCACTAGGTGGCAGTCTGTATCTCTCACTAGGTGGCAGTCTGTATCTCTCACTAGGTGGCAGTCTGTGTCTGTATCTCTCACTAGGTGGCAGTCTGTGGTGGCTCTGTGTCTGTATCTCTCACTAGGTGGCAGTCTGTGTCTGTATCTCTCACTAGGTGGCAGTCTGTGTCTGTATCTCTCACTAGGTGGCAGTCTGTATCTCTCACTAGGTGGCAGTCTGTATCTCTCACTAGGTGGCAGTCTGTATCTCTCACTAGGTGGCAGTCTGTATCTCTCACTAGGTGGCAGTCTGTATCTCTCACTAGGTGGCAGTCTGTATCTCTCACTAGGTGGCAGTCTGTATCTCTCACTAGGTGGCAGTCTGTATCTCTCACTAGGTGGCAGTCTGTATCTCTCACTAGGTGGCAGTCTGTAGTCTCTCTGTACTAGGTGGCAGTCTGTGTCTGTATCTCTCACTAGGTAGGTGGCAGTCTGTATCTCTCAGTAGGTGGCTCTGTATCTCTCAGTAGGTGGCAGTCTGTATCTCTCAGTAGGTGGCAGTCTGTATCTCTCACTAGTCTCTGTATCTCTCAGTAGGTGGCAGTCTGTATCTCTCAGTAGGTGGCAGTCTGTGTCGGTGTCTCTCTCTAGGTGGCAGTCTGTGGCAGTCTGTGTCTCTCTCAGGTCTGTATCTCTCAGTCTGTGGGTCTGTATCTCTCAGTAGGTGGCAGTCTGTGTCGGTATCTCTCAGTCTGTGTCGGTGGCAGTCTCTCACTAGGCGGCACTAGGTGGCAGTCTGTGTCGGTGTCTCTCACTAGGCGGTAGTGTCTGTGTCTCACTAGGTGGCAGTCTCTCACTAGGCGGCAGTCTCTCACTAGGCAGTCTGTGTCAGTCTGTATCTCTCACTAGGCAGTCTGTGGTCTCTCACTAGGCAGTCTGTGTCAGTCTGTGTCGGCACTGTGTCGGGTGTCAGTCTGTGTCGGTGTCTCTCACTAGGCGTCTCAGTCTGTGTCAGTCTGTGTCTCTCACTAGGCGGCAGTCTGTGTCGGTGTCTCTCACTAGGCTCAGGCTGCAGTCTCTGTGTCGGTGTCTCTCACTAGGCAGTCTGTGTCGTCTCTCGGTGTCTCTCACTAGGCTGTATCTCTCAGTCTGTGTCTGTATCTCTCACTAGGCGGCAGTCTGTGGCTCTCGGGTGTCTCTCACTAGGTGGCAGTCTGTGTCTGTATCTCTCACTAGTGTCTCTGTATCTCTCACTAGGCGGCAGTCTGTGTCGGTGTCTCTCACTAGGTGGCAGTCTGTGTCTGTATCTCTCACTAAGGTGTCTGTGTCAGTGTATCTCTCACTAGTCTGTATCTCTCACTAGGTGGGTGTCTGTATCTCTCACTAGGTGGCAGTCTGTGTCTGTATCTCTCACTAGGTGGCAGTCTGTGTCTGTATCTCTCACTAGGTGGCAGTCTGTGTCTGTATCTCTCACTAGGTGGCAGTCTGTGTCATCTCTCACTAGGCGGCAGTCTCACTAGTCTGTGTCACTAGGCGGCAGTCTGTGTCTGTCTCACTAGGCGGCAGTCTGTGTCGGTGTCTCTCACTAGGCGGCAGTCTGTGTCGGTGTCTCTCACTAGGCGGCAGTCTGTGTCGGTGTCTCTCACTAGGCGGCAGTCTGTGTCACTAGGTCTGTGTCACTAGTCTGTGTCTGTACTAGGTCTCACTAGGTCTGTACTCTCTCATCTCTCACTAGGTCTGTGTCTGTATCTCTCACTAGGCGGCAGTCTGTGTCTGTATCTCTCACTAGGTGGCAGTCTGTGTCTGTATCTCTCACTAGGTGGCAGTCTGTGTCTGTATCTCTCACTAGGTGGCAGTCTGTGTCTGTATCTCTCACTAGGTGGCAGTCTGTGTCTGTATCTCTCACTAGGTGGCAGTCTGTGTCTGTATCTCTCACTAGGTGGCAGTCTGTGTCTGTATCTCTCACTAGGTGGCAGTCTGTGTCTGTATCTCTCACTAGGTGGCAGTCTGTATCTCTCACTAGGTGGCAGTCTGTATCTCTCACTAGGTGGCAGTCTGTATCTCTCACTAGGTGGCAGTCTGTATCTCTCACTAGGTGGCAGTCTGTGTCTGTATCTCTCACTAGGTGGCAGTCTGTGTCTGTGGCAGTCTGTGTCTCATCTCTCACTAGGTGGCAGTCTGTGTCAGTATCTGTATCTCTCACTAGGTGGCAGTCTGTGTCTGTATCTCTCACTAGGTGGCAGTCTGTGTCTGTATCTCTCACTAGGTGGCAGTCTGTGTCTGTATCTCTCACTAGGTGGCAGTCTGTATCTCTCACTAGGTGGCAGTCTGTATCTCTCACTAGGTGGCAGTCTGTATCTCTCACTAGGCGGCAGTCTGTATCTCTCACTAGGCGGCAGTCTGTGTCTCTCACTAGGCGGCAGTCTGTGTCGGTGTCTCTCACTAGGCGGCAGTCTGTGTCGGTGTCTCTCACTAGGCGGCAGTCTGTGTCGGTGTCTCTCACTAGGCGGCAGTCTGTATCTCTCACTAGGCGGCAGTCTGTGTCTGTGTCTCTCACTAGGCGGCAGTCTGTGTCTGTATCTCTCACTAGGTGGCAGTCTGTGTCTGTATCTCTCACTAGGTGGCAGTCTGTGTCTGTATCTCTCACTAGGTGGCAGTCTGTGTCTGTATCTCTCACTAGGTGGCAGTCTGTGTCTGTATCTCTCACTAGGTGGCAGTCTGTGTCTGTATCTCTCACTAGGTGGCAGTCTGTGTCTGTATCTCTCACTAGGTGGCAGTCTGTATCTCTCACTAGGTGGCAGTCTGTGTCTGTATCTCTCACTAGGTGGCAGTCTGTGTCTGTATCTCTCACTAGGTGGCAGTCTGTATCTCTCACTAGGTGGCAGTCTGTGTCTCTAAAGAGGTGGCAGTCTGTGTCTGTATCTCTCACTAGGTGGCAGTCTGTGTCTGTATCTCTCACTAGGTGGCAGTCTGTGTCTGTATCTCTCACTAGGTGGCAGTCTGTGTCTGTGTCTCTAAAGAGGTGGCAGTCTGTGTCTGTGTCTGTATCTCTCACTAGGTGGCAGTCTGTGTCTGTATCTCTCACTAGGTGGCAGTCTGTATCTCTCACTAGGTGGCAGTCTGTATCTCTCACTAGGTGGCAGTCTGTATCTCTCACTAGGTGGCAGTCTGTATCTCTCACTAGGTGGCAGTCTGTATCTCTCACTAGGTGGCAGTCTGTATCTCTCACTAGGTGGCAGTCTGTGTCTGTATCTCTCACTAGGTGGCAGTCTGTGTCTGTATCTCTCACTAGGTGGCAGTCTGTATCTCTCAGTAGGTGGCAGTCTGTATCTCTCACTAGGTGGCAGTCTGTATCTCTCACTAGGTGGCAGTCTGTGTCTCTCACTAGGTGGCAGTCTGTGTCTCTCACTAGGTGGCAGTCTGTATCTCTCAGTAGGTGGCAGTCTGTATCTCTCAGTAGGTGGCAGTCTGTATCTCTCAGTAGGTGGCAGTCTGTGTCGGTGTCGGTGTCTCTCACTAGGCGGCAGTCTGTGTCTCTCAGTAGGCGGCAGTCTGTGTCTCTCAGTAGGCGGCAGTCTGTGTCTCTCAGTAGGCGGCAGTCTGTGTCTCTCAGTAGGTGGCAGTCTGTATCTCTCAGTAGGTGGCAGTCTGTATCTCTCAGTAGGTGGCAGTCTGTATCTCTCAGTAGGTGGCAGTCTGTATCTCTCAGTAGGTGGCAGTCTGTATCTCTCAGTAGGTGGCAGTCTGTATCTCTCAGTAGGTGGCAGTCTGTATCTCTCAGTAGGTGGCAGTCTGTGTCTCTCTGTCGGTGGCAGTCTGTGTCTCTCTGTCGGTGGCAGTCTGTGTCTCTCTGTCGGTGGCAGTCTGTGTCTCTCTGTCGGTGGCAGTCTGTGTCTCTCTGTCGGTGGCAGTCTGTGTCTCTCTGTCGGTGGCAGTCTGTGTCTCTCAGTAGGTGGCAGTCTGTGTCGGTGTCTCTCACTAGGTGGCAGTCTGTGTCGGTGTCTCTCACTAGGTGGCAGTCTGTGTCGGTGTCTCTCACTAGGTGGCAGTCTGTGTCGGTGTCTCTCACTAGGTGGCAGTCTGTGTCGGTGTCTCTCACTAGGTGGCAGTCTGTGTCGGTGTCTCTCACTAGGTGGCAGTCTGTGTCGGTGTCTCTCACTAGGTGGCAGTCTGTGTCGGTGTCTCTCACTAGGTGGCAGTCTGTGTCGGTGTCTCTCACTAGGTGGCAGTCTGTGTCGGTGTCTCTCACTAGGTGGCAGTCTGTGTCGGTGTCTCTCACTAGGTGGCAGTCTGTGTCGGTGTCTCTCACTAGGTGGCAGTCTGTGCAGTCTGTGTCGGTGTCTCTCACTAGGTGGCAGTCTGTGTCGGTGTCTCTAACTAGGTGGCAGTCTGTGTCGGTGTCTCTCACTAGGTGGCAGTCTGTGTCGGTGTCTCTCACTAGGTGGCAGTCTGTGTCGGTGTCTCTCACTAGGCGGCAGTCTGTGTCGGTGTCTCTCACTAGGCGGCAGTCTGTGTCGGTGTCTCTCACTAGGCGGCAGTCTGTGTCGGTGTCTCTCACTTGGTGGCAGTCTGTGTCGGTGTCTCTCACTAGGTGGCAGTCTGTGTCGGTGTCTCTCACTAGGTGGCAGTCTGTGTCGGTGTCTCTCACTAGGCGGCAGTCTGTGTCGGTGTCTCTCACTAGGTGGCAGTCTGTGTCGGTGTCTCTCACTTGGTGGCAGTCTGTGTCGGTGTCTCTCACTAGGCGGCAGTCTGTGTCGGCGTCTCTCACTAGGTGGCAGTCTGTGTCTGTGTCTCTCACTAGGTGGCAGTCTGTGTCTGTGTCTCTCACTAGGTGGCAGTCTGTGTCTGTATCTCTGATTGTGTGCATTCGCCTGCAGGTGCCGCCAGCATCGGGAAGGGTCTGGGGGGAATGCTGTTCTCAAGATTTGCACGTTCTAGTGCAGCCAACTACGAAGTAAAAGAAACCGCCGAGGGGGAGGAGAAAAAATCCCTACAGAGTCAGAACTCGACCACGACGTCGCTTCCGCACAGCGTCTCCGGATCTCTGGACCCCGCAGGTTGGTCTTCAGGTAATCCACTTCTGGGTATAGGTAGTAGCCCTCTTCTGTTCCCCCCTGCTGTCTTCTGGGAGATGCACGGGTCCCAGAAGACAGCAGAGACCAGTGAGATGGCACAAGGCTTCACATCCTGATTCCCTTATTTTGAATGACAATTGCGTGGTCATGCTACACTTGTACCCAAACCAAATTTTTATCATTTTGTTCCCACAAATAGAGATTTCTTTTGGTGGTATTTGATCACCTCTGCAATTTTTTTTTTTTTTTCTGCAAAAAAAATTAAATTACCAAAAATGTAGAAAAAAATGTTTTTTTGTTTCTGTTATAAAACATTGTAAATAAGTAAGTTTTTCTCCTTCACTGATGGTACTGCACTGATAAGGCAGCACTGATGGGCACTGATGAGGTGGCACTGATCTGGTGGCGTTGATGGGCACTAATATGCGGCACTGATGGGCGGCACGGATGTCCACGGATAGGCGGCACGGATGAGCATAGATTGGCACTTATAGGTGGCACTATTGTATGTTTTGTACTAATGGATGCCAAACAATGCCTGCCAATCAGTGATGCCCATTGTGGGCACTGATTGGCATTCATTGTGGCACTGATTGGCATCCTTTATTTGTGTTTGTTATCCCTGGTGGGCGTCCCTGGTGGCATCTGTGGTGGGCATCCCTGGTGGTCCAGTGGGGGGAACTGCGCTGATAATCGATCAGCGCAAACCCCCCCCCGTCAGAGGAGCAGCCGATCGGCTCTCCTCTACTCGCGTCTAACAGACGTGAGTGAGGAAAAGCCGATTACTGATTACCTTTTTACATTGTGATCAGCTGTGATTGGACACGGCTGATCATGTGGTAAAGAGTCTACCGACGAAGATTCTTTACCTAGATTGGTGTTGCAGGGTGTCAGACTGACCCCCTGCAACAACGATCGCTGCGATGCGCCCCCTTGGGGGCTCAATATCCTGAAGACGTCATATGACGTCAGGATATTGAAACCACTTTGCCGACGTCAATATGTCATTGGTGGGCGGCAAGTGGTTAAACAACTTCAAAACCGCATACCGTCATATGACGTCCAAAAAGGGGATCTGTTATCCCGGGTGGACGTCATATGACGTCCTGGGCTTTGTGTGGGGTGATATCTGAATGATGGGGCACCTAGAGACATCATTCAGATATCATATTTTTCCGGTGGCGATCCTGCGCACCATAAGAACGATCATAGTTCCGCCACTTGATCATTCTTATAGGCGGTGGGAGGGGACATACCGCCGCCCCCCCCCCCCCCCCCTGCCGCCATCCGGTGCTTCTCCAAGCTCTCCGGTCCCAACGGGGGCCCGGAGAGATGATCGCCGTCCGCCGGATGTGCAGCATAGAGATGACCGAGGACCAGATGGTCCCCAGTCATCTCTATGACCATCGGAGGCCCGGGCGCGATGTGATGACGGAAGTAAACAAACTGCAATTGTGGCTAGTAAGAATGAGATCTGTGAATTTTTTTTATTTTTTTTTCTCGATCTCATGCTTTCCAGCCTGGAGGAGAGATGTGGGGGAGGGGGAGGTCTTATTGACCCCGCCTCTCTACATAAAGAGGACTGTCACACACATTTCCTATTACAAGGGATGTTTACATTCCTTGTAATAGGAATAAAAGCGATCGAAAAATTGTGTAAATAAATGAAACTAAAACGCACCTGTCCCCGGTAGCTCGCGCTCAGAAGCGAACTGACACGCAAGTCCCGCCCACATGTAAACGGCGTTCAAACCCCACATGTGAGGTATCGCCCTGTGCATTAGAGCGCCAGCAACAATTCTAGCACTAGACCTCCTCTGTAACTCTAAACTAGTAACCTGTAAAAAATTTAAAGCGTCGCCTATGGAGATTTTTAGGTACCGAAGTTTGGCGCCATTCCATGAGTGTGCGCAATTTTAAAGCGTGACATGTTAAGTATCTATTTACTCGGCGTAACATCATCTTTTTCATATTTTACAAAAAAACTTGGGCTAACTTTACTGTTTTGTTTTTTAATTCATGTAACCATTTACAAAAAAAGGCGTTTGAAAAATTATTGCGCAAATACCGTGCAAGGTAAAAATTTGCAATGACCGCCATTTTATGACTGCTAAAAAAACATATATGTTTGGGGGTTCGGAGTAAATTTCTAGCAAAACAATGATGATTTGTACATGTAGGAGAGAAGTGCCGGACTAGGCGCAGTATGGAGGTGGGTATTAAAGCCCGGGATTGAAGTGGTTAAACATCACTTTTTCTTGTTTATGTAGCAAAAAAATAAAAAAAGATTGAAACTTTGTAACAAAAAAAATGATGTGCCCCAATGGGCCAATGCCGACAGGGTGGTGGCCCTGATGGTAAAGTGATGAGAAGGCACTAATGGGTAGCTCTAGTGGGCACAGTTTGGCAGTGATAATCGGTGTAGATGTCCCCTTTTAGAGAAGCCGGTTATCGTCTCTCTTCTCCGATCCTCATGCTGTCATCCTTGATCAGCTGTGATTGGACACTTGGTAAAGAGCCGCTGATTGTCTCTTTACCTCAATATGTGATCAGCTGTATCCTCGGGACCCTTTCATGCAGAACTCTGTCAGGTGACGACGTCCTAGAACCAGACGACCACGCTGTAGGTGTCATTTGGCTATAGTGCGATCGACAAATAGTTAATAAAATGTTGCAGTGACAAAAAAAATTGGAGCCGTCGCCATTTTATTCTCCAGGGAGTGATCTCGTGTTTCGGGGGTTTTCCGCAATCTTCAGGTCTAAAAGGACGTTTAGATGTGCAAATAGAAAGGAAAAACGTCTCCTGGAAAGGAACGGGTTAAACGTTTCCTGTGCTGCCCATTGTCTCTGTCATGTTGTGTGAATGTCATAGAATCTCCCTGCGGCTCTTTCTTGCATTGATGAGCCTCGGTGTGATAAGATCCATACGTGGGAGCTGATTGGTTGGGCCGGTCCCTGTAGAGGAGGAAATGAGATCAGTTTGGATTTGGCCCAGTATTGTCTCTTTATTAAGATTCTCATCAGACGTGCAAAGAGGATTGTGCGCGGCCGTCCTCGTGGGGAAAGTCGCCGTACAACGTGAAGGGGCGTCGTCCTATGAACAGCGAGCGATCGCAGCTTCAGACATTCATTTCAGGCGATCCTAAAGGGCAACTCCGACAATAAAGACATTGAATGGAATTCATCGGGTGCGTCCTTCACCAAAGTCATGCCGGACTTCATGTCCCCGTCCCCCTCCTGCAGAGTCTCTGATTTGTCTGCAGCTTTGGCGTCTGATTCTGAGTCTCTCCAGGCCTTGACCAATGAGTCCCCCCATCCCCCTCCCCCATGTGTGCTATTACCCCCCAAAACAACACTTTGGTCTTCTCTTCACACGTTCTCCGGGTTTCAAGAAATTAGATTGATCAATCCCGATGTACTGAGGGACAATCGATCAGATATCGATCCCATAGTTTGTAGCCGCTATACATTTTCTACAGACTAATCAATATATAGATATACTCATTGAGAATTTTTTTTACCAAAGAAATCTAGCAGAATACTTTGACCAAAATTTAAAAAGAAATTCGATTTTAGTAGAGTAGAAAATATATATCAATTTTATTTTTTGTATTTTTTTTGTTTTATTTTTGTTTGTTGTATTATTTTTTTGTTTATTTTTGTTTTGTTTCTGGTTTTGTATTTTTATTTTTGTCTTATTTGTATATTTTTTTTACTTTTTTATTGTATTTCAATTTTTTTTATTTTAGTTCTGGTTTTGTTTTTTTGTTTTTTATTCTGGTTTTGTTTTTTTATTCTGTTTTTTTTTTTTTGTTTTTTTCTGTCTTTTTTTTTGTTTCTGGTTTTGTTTTCATTAGGGTTGTCCCGATACCAATTTTTTGAGACCGAGTACAAGTACCGATACTTTTTTTTTCCAAGTACTCGTCGATACCAAATACAGATACTTTTTTTTTAATGTCATGTGACATTATTTTTTTACAGTGATTATTTGTTTACTTTTTTGGGTTTTTTTTGTGTTTTTTAGGGGGGGGTGGATTGTCGGTGTGTGTTTTTTTTTTTTTTTTTTTTTTTATATATATATATATATATGTATGTATGTATGTATGTATGTATGTATGTGTTTTATTTATTTTTTATCAGCCCTGTTTGGGGGTCTTTGGGGAGATATCAGGGGTCTTAACAGACCTGACATCTCCCCTTTAAGACAGAGAAAGGGACTAAGGATACAGATTCCCCAGTCCGTTTCTCTGCAGCCTCAGCTAAAATGAATGGAGAGAAGCTTCTCTCCATTCATAAACTGCAGCATCGTAATCACAGGTTACGAAGCTCAGTAATGTGAATGGACAAAAGTCAGTGATCACAGACTGTCCATTCGGAAAAGGTAGGAGCCGGGTTTGGTGGTATCGTTATCGGGACATCCCTAGTTTTTGTTTTTATTTCTGGTTTTGTTTTTTTGTTTTTCTTCTGGTTTTGTTTGTTGTATTTTTGTTTTTCATTACAAACGAAGATGATCAAATACACCAAAAGAGCTCTATTTGTGTGAAAATAATATGAATCAATATACACTTATTGGGATTTTTGTTTTTACCAAAGACATGTAGTGGAATACTTTTTGGCTTAAATTTATGAAGAAATTCTATTTTATTGGATATGTTTTTATAACAAAGCAGAAAAGAAAAAAAAACACACACATAAAAAAAAAAAAAAATTCAATATTTTTTACCTTTTCCTCTTTAACCACTACCTGACGGCCGTACGACTTTGTACGGCCGCAGGGTGGTGGTTCTACTTCTCTGGGAGGTCGTGTTTTTTCAGCCTCCGCTCCTCCAGGCCACTGGGTGGCGCACGAGCGCCGCATCGCTGAGATCCTGATGCGCGTGTCTGGTGGCCGCGATGTCCGCCAGTCACTCGCAATCGGCGGCTACAGGGACAAGACGTGGATCTGTGTGTGTAAACGCACAGATCCATGTCCTGTCAGGGGAGAGAGGAGACCGATCTGTGTCCCTTGATCAGTCACCCCCCCTCCCCCCACAGTTAGAACACAATTCAGGGTACACGTTTTAACCCCTTCCTCACCCCCTAGTGTTAATCCCTTCAATACCAGTCACATGTATACAATAATTAGTGCATATTTATAGCACTGATCGTGGTATAAATGTGAATGGCGCCAAAAATGTGTCAAGTGTCCGATATGTCCGCCATAATGCCGCAGTCATGAAAAAACCGCTGATCGCCGCCATTGGTAGTAAAAAAATAAAAATAAAAAAATAATTCTGTCCCCTATTTTGTAAGCGCAATAACTTTTGCGCAAACCAAACGCTTATTGCCATTTATTTATTTATTTTTTATTTTTTTTTACCAAAAATATGTAGAAGAATATGTATCGTCTAGACTGAGAAAAAAAATGCCTATTATAGCAACAAGTAAAATTTTTTTATTTTTTAAAAAAAAATTGTTGCTCTTTTTTTGTTTATAGCGCAAAAAATTAAAACTGCACGGGCGATCAAATACCACCAAAAGAAAGCTCTATTTGTGGGGGAAAAAGGATGTCAATTTTGTTTGGGAGCCACGTCGCACGACCGTGTCATTTCACCTGGTCAGGAAGGGGGTATATGTGCCCAGTAAGGAAGTGGTTAATAAAACAATGAATAAAATCCCCAGAGGTGATCAAATACCACCAGAAGAAATCTCTGTTGTGTGAAGAAGGGATATAAATTTGGTTTGTGTGCATGGCTGCAATTACCAGTTAAAGTAGCGCAGTGCTGAAAAGCAAAAAGGGGACTGGTCATGAAAGTGGGGGGGTAAAACCTTCCGGGGGGGTTAGGTGGTTGAGTTGTGTCAAATTGACCTTCCATCTGATGGTGTCGGCAGAGTTCAGGCAGAACCAAGGACCCCCAATGGTCTGTCAGGCTGGCATTCGATCACTGTAATAGTCACATTCTTATTCTTGACCTCTCCAGTGTGAGGGGCTTTCTCGGCATTGACCCCCCCACCCCCATTGATTTGGATTTTGGTGGAAGGGTTTTCAAAAACCTGAAAATTATTTTAGGGGTTTCTCTGGGTAAAAATGTTGAGATGGAGGAAATGGTTTGTAGTCCAGATTAGGGGAGTGGCCTGGGGGTGACAACGAAGTACTCCATACGGGGGGGGGGGGGGTAGGGGGTGAGTGTCACCAAATCTTCTAAACCAGGGGTCACAAACTCCAGCTGTTGCGGAACTACAACTCCCACGAGGCATTGCAAGGCTAAAGGTTACAAGCACAACTCCCACAGGCCTGATGGGACTTGTAGTTCTGCAACAGCTGGAGGGCCGCCAGTTTGAGACCCCCTGCTCTAAACAAAGGGCCACTTTACTGTGCTTCAGACATGCAAATGCCCCATCTTTTCTTTTAGCAGAATTATTAGTGTCCCATTGTAGGGCGGGAGGAGCGGCGCCCCCGTCGTTGAGGGCGGGAGGAGCGGCGCCCCCGTCGTTGAGGGCGGGAGGAGCGGCGCCCCCGTCGTCAGCCATGAATAAGCACTGATCCAGTGCGAAACGCGTCGGATGTTCCTTGTTTCTACTGCTGTGACCCTATTTTTGTACATGCTGTCTATTGAATAAAAGACCACCCATCAGGTTTTGGAGTGCGGCTATCCATTTTTCTTTGTCTTCATTTTGCTTAGTGCACCGCCAGCACCCTCGGTATTCTGCACCACCTGTAACCATTTAGTGATCCCACCTGGAGCGGTGACTTCTTTCGCCCCCGTCGTTGGGTGGGAGGAATAGCGGGAGGGAGGGACGGCGCCCCACCGTTGTGGGAGGGAGGAATAGCATCCTAAGGGCCAGACCGTGGGCCGCAGTTGGGAGATGATTGCTCTATACATACAGTGCAGTGAGTGGGCGTGGTCACCCAGGACAGGAAGTTCAGTGGGAATCACCAGGTGAATATAAAGAAAACAAATGCAGCCGTCACCAATCTGGTGCAATATAATATGTATATTTGGGGTTGGATTCTTTAAATCACGTGCGCTCCTCTGTCGCCTCTCTTTCTAATTCTGCTGTTTGTTTTATTTCAGCGGTGGAGTTGGAGCATCGGATCGATTTTGAGCTGCGTGAGGGAATGGTGGAGAGCAGATACTGGTCGGCCATGACGTCGCACACCGCCTACTGGTCATCCATGGACATTGCACTTTTCCTTCTGACGTTCTTATACAAGGAGGCCCAGATGGAGGAGGAGGACAAGCTTGGGGTGGACGAGGTGTAGACGGGGAGGGGGAACATGGCCGCCACTTGCGCATGTTTTGAATGTTCCATTTTCGCAGCGCGCCATCGATGATCATAAACACTTTGTTCCCGTATGTCCTTCACTCCTCCCCTCCCCCGACTTATCCCACCAATAGAGTCTAAGGGGCTACGTCCCCTTTCCTGGCACTGGACGGCTCTGTACGCAGGCACGGTCACGCGTTTTTTGTTGGTTTGCGAAGTTGAGAATTCCTCTGCGAGGAGCAAAAATGTAAAATATTTCCGCAAATTTTAACGTGAAATTTTTGTTATTTTTTTGTTTTTAATGTAATGTGTGAATGGAGAGGGGAAGACGGCAGCGCGGGTGCAACGCAACTGGGATGAGGGGCTTCTTTAGGCGGAACTTCAGGCCGAGATAAAAGAGACAAAATTCTGCTGACGGATAAAACGGATCTTCTGTCTGTCCAGTCCTGAAATTTGTACAGCTCTGTTATACAGCAGTGTAGGTGAGACTCCTCCTATTGTAGGCTGTAAAAGAAATACATCGCTGTCCTTCCTCCACCCCCCAGCCTGCCGATTGGACAAAAAAAGCAGCGGCAGATGACTCATGAGGTTGTTTTTCTGCTCTCTTCCAATCGCCGTGTTTCTCGGCTTGACTGACTTTCCTTTTCCCAGTCTGAGTTCTGCTGTGCAGGGACTGCAGGGTTCTGATGATCCCTTTTTAATTAGCGGACCGGCCGATTATTCTGTGCCCTCCGCCGTTTGTTTACAATCGGCTTGGCAACCAATCAGAGAGGAGGAGGAGGAGGAGGAGGAGGAGGAGGAGGAGGCGGCGGCGGCGGCATGCAAAGCACACATCAGATCACACCCAGCTCCCAGCCAATCGCACAGGAGAGAGGGGGGGGGAGACTTTGCCTCCCCCAGTACACACGCAGGATGACCACACCCCCTGTGAGGTCATCAGGGTGATCCCATCCCCATTACACACATGAGGGGTGAACACATCCCCTGTGAGGTCATCAGGGTGACCCCACTCCCATTACACACATGCGGGGTGACCACACCCTCTGTGAGGTTATCGGGATAACCCCCCCCCCCCCCAGTACACAGGCAGGAAGACCGCACGCCCCTCGTAAGGTCATCAGGGTGACCACCCTCCCCCCCCCCCCCCCCCCCGTACACACAGGCAAGGCAACGGCACCACCCCTGCCCTCCCCCCCGGTGCGCACATGCGCAGGATGACCACACCCCCTGTGAGATCATCAGGGTGACCACCCCCCAGTACACACAGGCAGGGAAACGGCCCCCCCAGGTGCACAGATGCAGGGCGACCACACCCCTTGTGAGGTCGCCAGGGCGACCACACCCCTTGTGAGGGCGACCACACCCCGTAGGGTGAGCGCTCCCCCCAGTTTCTGGTAATAACCGGTTTTGCAGGAAGAAAAGTGAATCGTTGGTTTGTAATTATTTTTTCACAACTTAAATGCATTTTTTTTATTTTATTTATTTTCCTGAATTTAAAGAAATCAACAAAACGCGTCATCGGCGCAGCGCGGATCATTTTGCTCTTCCTCCAGTGCTCCATGTAGTCTGTGCAGGCTCTGGAATATCAACTGTGGTTAATGCAGAATGTTATGTTCTAGTTCTGACATTGGGGGGGGGGGGGGGCGGGGCGGGGCATCTGCGGTGATCTGCTGCTGCCAATCGGCGTAGACGAGATCTTCTGTATCGGTCGAACAATCTAGATGCGTGGTTAGGGGCGGAGCTCTGCCCAGGACATGGGAGGAGATTTTGAAATATTATTTTGTTTTGGAAAATTGTTGAGTTGGGTGTAGCGGAGGACAGGCTGGGGGGGGCAGTGGTCTTCATAGTGCTGGATTCTGATTGGCTGGTTTGTCTGCTCCCACCCTGTCATTACCTAAAGAGGACCTGTACTGCGGGGAGGGAGTCCCGGCTTCATGGGGGGTCCCTGCAAAAAATCCTCAGAGCCAAGGACCTGAGATTATGCAAATTGTGACTTTTCGCCAAGTCAGGCCTGGGTCCGCCCACTCCCACCCTTATAGATCTCCTTCACACTTGCCTTGATCTCTGATGAGGAATCTGCATTTGGTTGCGGGGGGGGGCGGGGTCTGGTGAGCCGCCCTCCTATTTACTTGAAAGAGCAAATGGATGTAAAAATGTGGCTCAGCCCCTCCCTCCCTTAGGAGAGGCGGGGGCCTAAACCTCGGCTTTACTTGCTGAGATCAGAATTTGAATATTAGAGTTCTGGGGGTGGGGCTCTGAAGATTTGGGGAGAGGGGTTCGCAGGGAACCTTCTTTATGTAGGGAACGGAGGCGGAAACTGACGTGGAGTGCAAGCTCTTCTGCCGAAAGTTAAAAAAAAAAAAGGATGCAATTTTTATAAGCGGTTATTTATTTACTGATGACTTCGGGTTCTCCGGAGTTCTGTTTTAAAAAGTGAAACATTGTAGAAGGGAAAATTCCCAGGACGTCGCCTCCTGGGGGGCGCTACATCCAAAAAACGGATTCATGGGATTTGACTACGATGGGCGTCTTGTCATGCGATTTCACAGTCCTGATGACGTCCTGATGTCGGCAATGGAACTCCCGACTTTGCGGTGCGATTTTGAAAAAAAAATAAAAAGGTTCCTGCACTATTTGTTTTGCAATTTCAGGTGCGACTTCCATAGACGTCCTCTGCATGAAGTCGCACCTTAAAATCGCACTGACTGACCTGAAGCTTTGCGATTGGGTGGCTTCAGGAAAAGTTGCACCATTTCAATGATGTATTTAGTGTGAAGACCTGTAAAGGCTTAAACCCCCCTCCCCGCTTTACACTAATGCTACTTCAGTGCGACTTCAAAGCCTCAGATCAGTGCGACCTGCACCTCCCGTTTCATTGCGACTTCTGTTAAAGTTGTGAGCCGCCATTGAAATCTGGGGGGGGGGGGGGTAGTACAGGAATCTTTTAAAGTCGCTGCGACGTGCGCAAATGTAATAGTTTGTATTGCCAGCGATGGGGCGTGGCCTGTTATGCGATATTGTCAGATCGCATTAAAAATTGCATCGGTGGGTTCAAGTTGAAGTTGTGCCTGTAGCTGAGAGGGGAAGGAGCAAGTCCCGCATTTTACTACAAGTGATTGGCCAGCTTTGTGAGGTTGCAGATCTGCTGACCCGCCATTGGCTCTCTTGTGTAGAAGGTCTGATGGGGTCATGCAAAGTTCGGCGTCCCACGTTAACCAATCAGTGACCAGTACGGGTTGCCCTCTGCTATACTGTATTATAGGTGATCTCAGTAAGGGGGGGGGGCCTAGATGGCGCTGGCCGTTTTCGGCATGGCTGTAAAGTCCACGTGTCATGCGGGGATCGCTGGCCCCTCCCACCCAAATTACAGCAAATCCGAATTCCTCAGCTGTATCCCTCTTCCCGGATTGTCTTCTACATCAGTGACAGCCAGGCAACCGACATCTTCAGAGCGACGGCCGCCTGCAGACCTGTCCCATATAATGAGTTTCTGCGTAGCGCTGGGACGGTGGGTGGAAGTCGCTCCGCTCGAGTTGATGTCTATATAATCATGATGGGAACTTACAAACTCCAATCAATGGTGTGTTCTGGGCAGGGCCAATAGAGGTGGGGGAGGGGTGCTCAGTCTGTGGCCTTCACATTCCCCCTGCGATTTCCAATCAATCTGGAGCTCACCTGCCAGGTATGGAAGTGACCAGAAAACATGCATTTCCCAACGAAGGAAAACAGCGATTTCTTCACTTCCTGTCCGATGAGAAAGTCTCTCCACGGTGGGGGAAGGGCCGTTCACACACTGCTCTATAGGGGCAGCGAACCCCCTAATGAGGCTCCAGCACCTATTTGGGGGCGTTGAGCTTCGTGGGTTCAACCAGAGAGGGCGCTACACTCCGTATAGGAAATGTGTACAACCACAGGGGGGCGCTACACTCCGTATAGGAAATGTATACAACCACAGGGGGGTGCTACACTCCGTATAGGAAATGTGTACAACCAGAGGGGGGGGGGGGGTGCTACACTCCGTATAGGAAATGTGTACAACAGGAGCGGGCGCTACACTCCATATAGGAAATGTGTACAACCACAGGGGGGTGCTACACTCCGTATAGGAAATGTGTACAACCACAGGGGGGTGCTACACTCCGTATAGGAAATGTGTACAACCACAGGGGGGCACTACACTCCATATAGGAAATGTGTACAACCAGCGGGGCGCTACACTCCGTATAGGAAATGTGTACAACTGGCGGGGGTCGCTACACTCCATATATGAAATGTGTACAACAGGAGGGGGTGCTACACTTCATATAGGAAATGTGTACAACAGGAGGGGGTGCTACACTCCATATACGAAATGTGTACAACAGGAGGGGGCGCTACACTTCGTATAGAAAATGTGTACAACAGGAGGGGGCGCTACATTCCGTATAGGAAATGTGTACAACCACAGGGGGTTGCTACACTCCGTATAGGAAATGTGTACAACCAGAGGGGGGTGCTACACTCTGTATAGGAAATGTGTCCAACCAGGGGGGGGGGGGGGTGCGCGCTACACTCCGTATAGGAAATGGGGGCACTATGTACAGGAAATGTGTAGCCCCAAAGGGGGTGCTACACTCTGTATAGGAAATGTGTCCAACCAGAGCGGGCGCTACACTCCGTATAGGAAATGTGTACAACCAAAGGGGGCGCTACACTCCATAAAGGGAATGTGTACAACCAAAGGGGGGCGCTACACTCCGTATAGGAAATGTGTACAACCACAGGGGGGCACTATACTCCATATAGGAAATGTGTACAACCAGCGGGGCGCTACACTCCATATAGGAAATGTGTACAACAGGAGGGGGTGCTACACTCCATATATGAAATGTGTACAACAGGAGGGGGTGCTACACTTCATATAGGAAATGTGTACAACAGGAGGGGGCGCTACACTCCATATAGGAAATGTGTACAACAGGAGGGGGCGCTACACTCCATATACGAAATGTGTACAACAGGAGGGGGCGCTACATTCCGTATAGGAAATGTGTACAACCACAGGGGGCGCTATACTTCGTATAGGAAATAAAAGGGGTGTGGAAATCTAGAAAGTGTTACTTTGTATCCATCCAATGATCGGATTGCAGAACGATCCGTTGAATCGGTAACGATCGTCATTGTGAGCGTCTGGCTAACGTCATCAATGTCTTTATAGGTGATTTTTAGACCTGCCAGGAAGGGGCGGCCATATTGCCGATCGGTGACCGTATAAGAAGGGGGCGGAGTCAGCAATGCACCTTAATCTCCATTCGTTGAGGATCCGTCACAAAGGGAAATGGGAAGTTGAAGAAAAACAGCTGATAATTCCAATCAATAAAATCTTCATCGTTACTAATAATCCATTTATGTTTAGTTTTCTACTTGTTTCTTGTTAGGTGATTTTTTATTTTTTTTTAGACCTGGCAGGAAGGAGTTGCCATGTTGCCGATCGGTGATAGGATAATAAGGGACAGCCATGTTGCCGATCGGTGATCGGATAATAAGGGATGGCCATGTTGGTGATCGGATAATAAGGGGTGGCCATGTTGCCGATCGGTGATAAGATTAAAAGGGGCGGTCATGTTGCCAATCGGTGATATGATAATAAGGGCGACCATGTTGCCGATGGGCGATAGTATGAGAAGAGGCGTCCATGTTTGTGATCTGAAAAAAAGGGGCGCCCATGTTGCCAAATGGCACCCCTTCTTTCCTATCGGCAACGTGGGCGCCCCTTTTTATCTGATCACAAACGTGGCCGCCCCTTTTCATAATATCGTCCATCGGCAACATGGGCACCCTTCTTTCCTGTGTTGCCGATAGGCGATAGTATGAGAAGGAGCGTCAATGGGTGTGAGAATGAGAAGGGACGCTGATGTTGCCAAGGTGTGAGAGAATGAGAAGGGACACCGATATTGCCAATTGGTGATGGGAAAGAAGGGGCGTCCATGTTGCCGATGAGTGATAGGAAAGAAGGGGTGTCCATGTTGCCAAGGGCTGCCGATGCATGAGAGAATGAGAAGGGATGCTGATGTTGCAGATGGGTGAGAGAATGAGAAGGGACACCGATGGGTGATAGGAAAAAGAAGGGAGGCGTCCATGTTGCCGTTGGGTGATAGTAAGAAAAGGGGCGTCCATGTTGCCGATGGGCGATAGTATGAGATGGGACTCCGATGGGTGACGGCATGAGAAGTGGCGCCCATGTTGCTGATGGTATAATAAGGGGTGGCCATGTTGCTGATGGTATGAGAAGGGGCGGCCATGTTGCCGATGGTATGAGAAGGGGCGGCCATGTTGCCGATCGGAGATTGTATGAGAAGGGGTGGCCATGTTGCCGATCGGTGATAGTATGAGAAGGGGCTGGGGTGAGTGATGCGCCTTAATCTCCATTCATTGAAGATCCCAAACAAAAGGAAATGGGAAGCTGCAGAGTTACATGTTAATTCCAATAAATAAACTCTTCAATGTTACCCATTTCCAAGAATTTGTGATCTACGCGTTTCCTTTTAGGTGATTTTTAGATTCGGCGGGAAGGGGCGGCCATGTTGCCGATCAGCAATTATAAAAAGAGGGCGGTGTGCCTTAAATCCATTCATTGAGGATCCGTCACCAAGGGAAACAAGAAGCTGCAGACTAACGTCTATTAATTCCAATAAATAAAATCTTCATGGTTATTAATCCATTTCCAAAAAAAATTTGTTTTCTACGCGTTTCTTTCTAGTCCAGGAGCCTCGTCCATTTTCTACATTTCCCAGATGACAGATCTTTGTACTGAATTCCTGTGGACGACGGCTCACTGTCGATATTTTCATTACAAAAAAAAACAAATAAACCGATCCTTGTGGGTTCACAGACATCGTCTCCGCTCCATTATTCCAAAACGGGGTTCTGGACGTCTGGGTTAGTTGGGGAGCGACAATCGGGGGAGGGAGGGTTCTCTGCACACTGATGACTTCACACAGATTCCAGTTTATTGAAGCCGACAATTTCTACAACAGTCCCTCCCCCTGGGATCCTGGTTTGAGAGCGGAGGACAAGAGTCGGCCCTTTTAAAGGGTCACCCATCCCCCGAGAGATCCGCCCGATGTCATCGTATCAACATCGCGCCAAGGATCTGAGCTCCACAAGCTGAAAAAACGCCATTTAAATCTTTTTTGTTATTCAAAGTAAAGTTCCCCCCCCCCTCTCCATCCAAGTCTCCATCCACTCCATCATCCATCCATGTCTCCATCCACTCCTCCATCCATGTCTCCATCCATTCCCCCCCATCCATGTCTCCATCCACTTCCCCATCCAAGTCTCCATCCACTTCCCCATCCAAGTCTCCATCCACTTCCCCACCCATCCATCCACTCCCCCATCCATCCATGTCTCCATTCACTCCCCCACCCACCCATCCATCCACTCCCCCATTCATCCATGTCTCCATCCACTTCCCCACCCATTCATGTCTCTATCCACTCCCCCACCCATCCATCCATGTCTCCATCCACTCTCCCGTCCATCGATGTCTCCATCCACCCCCCCATCCATGTCTCCATCCATCCGTGTCTCTATCCAAGTCTCCATCCATTCATGTCTCTATCCACTCCCCCACCCATCCATCCATCCACTCTCCCGTCCATCGATGTCTCCATACATCCCCCCCCCATCCATGTCTCCATCCACTTCCCCATCCAAGTCTCCATCCACTCCCCCACCCATCCATCCATGTCTCCATTCATTCCCCCATATCCATGTCTCCATCCACTCCCCCAACCAAGTCTCCATCCACTTCCCCATCCATTCATGTCTCCATCCACTCCCCCCATCCATGTCTCCATCCATTCCCCCACCCAGCCATGTCTCCATCCACTCCCCCATCCATGTCTCCATCCATCCATGTCTCCATCCACTCCGCCATCCAAGTCTCCATCCACTCCCCCATCCATTCATGTCTCCATCCACTCCCCCACCCATCCATCCACTCCCCCATCCATCCATGTCTCCATTCACTCCCCCATCCATCCATGTCTCCATCCACTCCCCAGTCCACCCATGTCTCCATCCATTCCCCCATCCAAGTCTCCATCCACTCCCCCATTCATCCATGTCTCCATCCACTCCCCCATCCAAGTCTCCATCCACTTCCCCACCCATCCATGTCTCCATCCACTCCGCCATCCAAGTCTCCATCCACTCCCCCATCCATTCATGTCTCCATCCACTCCCCCATCCATCCATGTCGCCATCCATGTCTCCATCCACTCCCCCGTCCATCCAAGTCTCCATCCACTCCCCCATCCATGTCTCCATCCATTCCCCCATCCAAGTCTCCATCCACTTCCCCATTCATCCATGTCTCCATCTATTCTCCCCCATCCAGGTCTCCATCCACTCCCCCCATCCATGTCTCCATCATCCATCCATGTCTCCATCCACTCCCCCACCCACCCATCCATCCACTCCCCTATCCATCCATGTCTCCATCCACTCCCCCACCCATCCATGTCTCCATCCACTCCCCCACCCATCCATGTCTCCATCCACTTCCCCACCCATCCATGTCTCCATCCACTCCCCCATCCATCCATGTCTCCATCCACTCCCCCATCCATCCATGTCCCCATCCACTCCCCCATCCATCCATGTCTCCATCCACTCCCCCCCATCTATATCCCTATCCACTCCCCCATCCATCCATGTCTTCATCCACTCCCCCCCAATCCATGTCTCCATCCACTCTCCCCATCCATCCATGTCTCCATCCACTCTCCCCATCCATCCATGTCTCCATCTACTCCCCCATCCATCCATGTCTCCATCTACTCCCCCCATCCATCCATGTCTCCATCTACTCCCCCCATCCATCCATTCTCCCATCCATCCATGTTCCCATCCATCCATGTCTCCATCTACTCCCCCATCCATCCATGTCTCCATCTACTCCTCCATCCATCCATCTCTCCATCCACTCCCCCATCCATGTCTCAATCCACTCCCCCATCCATCCATTTATGTCTCCATCCACTCCCCCATCCATGTCTCCATCCATCCATGTCTCCATCCATCCATGTCTCCATCCACCCGTGTCTCTATCCAAGTCTCCATCCATTCATGTCTCTATCCACTCCCCCACCCATCTATCCACTCCCCCATCCATCCATGTCTCCATCCACTCTCCCGTCCATCGATGTCTCCATCCATCCCCCCCCCCATCCATGTCTCCATCCACTTCCCCATCCAAGTCTCCATCCACTCCCCCACCCATCCATCCATGTCTCCATTCATTCCCCCCCATCCATGTCTCCATCCACTCCCCCAACCAAGTCTCCATCCACTTCCCCATCCATTCATGTCTCCATCCACTCCCCCCATCCATGTCTCCATCCATTCCCCCACCCAGCCATGTCTCCATCCACTCCCCCATCCATGTTTCCATCCATCCATGTCTCCATCCACTCCGCCATCCAAGTCTCCATCCACTCCCCCATCCATTCATGTCTCCATCCACTTCCCCACCCATCCATCCACTCCCCCATCCATCCATGTCTCCATCCACTCCCCCATCCATCCATGTCTCCATCCACTCCCCAGTCCACCCATGTCTCCATCCACTCCCCAGTCCACCCATGTCTCCATCCATTCCCCCATCCACTCCCCTGTCCATCCACTCCCCCATTCATCCATGTCTCCATCCACTCCCCCATCCAAGTCTCCATCCACTTCCCCACCCATCCATGTCTCCATCCACTCTGCCATCCAAGTCTCCATCCACTCCCCCATCCATTCATGTCTCCATCCACTCCCCCACCCATCCATCCACTCCCCCATCCATCCATGTCGTCATCCACTCCCCCGTCCATCCAAGTCTCCATCCACTCCCCCATCCATGTCTCCATCCATTCCCCCATCCAAGTCTCCATCCACTCCCCCATTCATCCATGTCTCCATCTATTCTCCCCCATCCATGTCTCCATCCACTCCCCCCATCCATGTCTCCATCATCCATCCATGTCTCCATCCACTCCCCCACCCACCCATCCATCCATTCCCCTATCCATCCATGTCTCCATCCACTCCCCCACCCATCCATGTCTCCATCCACTCCCCCATCCATCCATGTCTCCATCCACTCCCCCATCCATCCATGTCCCCATCCACTCCCCCATCCATTCATGTCTCCATCCACTCCCCCCCCCATCTATATCCCTATCCACTCCCCCATCCATCCATGTCTTCATCCACTCCCCCCAATCCATGTCTCCATCCACTCCCCCCATCCATCCATGTCTCCATCCACTCCCCCGCCCATCCATGTCTCCATCTACTCCACCATCCATCCATGTCTCCATCTACTCCCCCCATCCATCCATGTCTCCATCCATTCCCCCATCCATCCATGTTCCCATCCATCCATGTCTCCATCTACTCCCCCATCCATCCATGTCTCCATCTACTCCTCCATCCATCCATGTCTCCATCCACTCCCCCATCCATGTCTCAATCCACTCCCCCATCCATCCATTTATGTCTCCATCCACTCCCCCATCCATGTCTCCATCCATCCATGTCTCCATCCACTCCGCCATCCAAGTCTCCATCCACTCCCCCATCCATTCATGTCTCCAGCCACTCCCCCACCCATCCATCCATGTCTCCATCCACTCCCCCATCCATCCATGTCTCCATCCACTCCCCAGTCCACCCATGTCTCCATCCATTCCCCCATCCAAGTCTCCATCCACTCCCCTGTCCATCCACTCCCCCATCCAAGTCTCCATCCACTTCCCCACCCATCCAAGTCTCCATCCACTTCCCCACCCATCCATGTCTCCATCCACTCCGCCATCCAAGTCTTCATCCACTCCCCCATCCATTCATGTCTCCATCCACTCCCCCATCCATCCATGTCTCCATCCAAGTCTCCATCCACTCCCCCATCCATGTCTCCATCCATTCCCCCATCCAAGTCTCCATCCACTCCCCCATTCATCCATGTCTCCATCTATTCTCCCCCATCCATGTCTCCATCCACTCCCGCCATCCATGTCTCCATCATCCATCCATGTCTCAATCCACTCCCCCATCCATCCATTTATGTCTCCATCCACTCCCCCATCCATCCATGTCTTCATCCACTCCCCCCTGGCCACGTGCGATCACGGACACGAGAGGCAGAACAGGGACGTGTGTGAGTAAACACATACATCCCAGTTCTGTGATGAGAGGAGAGGCAGATCGCGATCCTACTAGCTAGTAACCACGATCTGTCATTTCCTCCAGTCCGTCCCCTCCCCCCACAGTTAGAACACACCTAGGGAACACATTTAACCATGGTTAACCCCTTCGCTGCCAGTGAGATTTACACAGTAATCAGTGCATTTTGATAGCACTGATCGTTGTATAATTGTCTGATGTGTCCGCCGCAATGTCGCAGTCCCGATTAAAAATGACTAGTAAAAAAAAAAAAATAATAATAAAAATGTCTATCCCCTATTTTGTAGACGCTATAACTTTCAACTAATCAAGAAACGCCTATTGCGATTTTTATTACCACAAATATGTAGAAGAATACGTATTGTCCTAAACTGAAGAAAAAAAATTTTTTTTTTTATATATTTTTTCTGGATATTTATTATAGGAAAAAGTAAAAAAAAATATATATTTTTTTTTTAAATTGTCGCCCTTTTTATTATTTATAGCGCAAAAAAATTTAAACCGCAGAGGTGATCAAATACCACCAAAAGAAAGCTCTATTTGTGGGGAAAAAAAGGCATCAATTTTGTTTGGGAGCTACGTCGCACGACCGCGCAATTGTCAGTTAAAGCGACGCAGTGCCGAATCGCAAAAAGTGGCCTTAAAACAACGTGTTATAAACTTTTATTGCCCAGAGATGGGCTGTAAGGTAATCCTTGCAATTCTCACAAAAAAAAAAAAAACAAGCAGACGTGTCTTCTACTTTCCCATCGATAGATGTCAGTGCGCTGCGCGGTGCAGATGGCGATCTCGCGGAATGGTCGGTATCGCTGGTTGCTCACATCCTTCCATATGGGAGGAATTAGAGGCAGATGTTGTAATTACAGCCGAGGACATTCCTGGCGTCTCTGTAGTCTGATGGATGTATTTTTTTTTTTACCTCCTATTAGCGTGTTGATGTTTTTCTAGAACTACCGTTTACCAGTTACACAGAATTTTTTTTTTTTTTATATCTTATGTGTACTCTATACACTCTCTATATACTGTATATACACTATACACTCTCTATATACCGTATATACACTATACACTCTCTATATACCGTATATACCCTATACACTCTCTATATACCGTATATACACTATACACTCTCTATATACCGTATATACACTATACACTCTCTATATACCGTATATACACTATACACTCTCTATATACCGTATATACACTCTCTATGTACAGTATATACACTATACACTCTCTATATACTGTATATACACTCTCTATATACTGTATATACACTATACACTCTATATACAGTATATACACTCTCTATATACTGTATATACACTATATGCAGTATATACTCTATATACTCTCTATATACCGTATATACTTTATATACTCTCTATATACTGTATATACTCTATACACTCTCTATATACCATAGGGGGCGCTGTAGGGGTTAAGTGTTCCCTGCATAGTGTTTCTAACTGTTGGGAGCTAGGGTTTACTACTGAGTGGAGGATCAGCAGAGCTGGGGGTTATTACTGATCAGAGATCAGCAGAGCTGGGGGTTACTACTGAGCGGGGGATCGTCAGAGCTGGGGGTTATTACTGATCGGGGATCAGCAGAGCTGGGGGTTACTACTGAGCTGGTGGTTACTACTGAGTGGGGAATCAGTAGAGCTGGGGGTTAATACTGAGTGGAGGATCAGCAGAGCTGGGGGTTATTACTGAGCGGGGGATCAGCAGAGCTGGGGGTTACTACTGAGTGGGGGATCAGCAGAGCTGTGGGTTACTACTGAGCGGGGAATCAGCAGAGCTGGTGGTTACTACTGAGTGGGGGATCAGCAGAGCTGGGGGTTAATACTAAGTGGGGGATCAGCAGAGCTGGGGGTTATTACTGAGTGGGGGATCAGCAGATCTGGGGGCTAATACTGAGTGGGGAACAGCAGAGCTGGGGGTTGCTACTGAGCGGGGGATCAGCAGAGTTGGGGGTTACTACTGAGCGGGAAATCAGCAGAGCTGGGGGTTACTACTGAGCGGGGAATCAGCAGAGCTGGTGGTTACTACTGAGCGGGGAATCAGCAGAGCTGGTGGTTACTACTGAGTGGGGGATCAGCAGAGCTGGGGGTTAATACTGAGTGGGGGATCAGCAGAGCTGGGGGTTATTACTGAGTGGGGGATCAGCAGACCTGGGGGCTAATACTGAGTGGGGAACAGCAGAGCTGGGGGTTGCTACTTAGCGGGGGATCAGCAGAGTTGGGGGTTACTACTGAGCGGGGAATCAGCAGAGCTGGGGCTTACTTCTGAGCGGGGGATCAGCATAGCTGGGGGTTACTACTGAGCTGGGGGTTACTACTGAGCGGGGGATCAGCAGAGCTGGGAGTTACTACTGAGCGGGGAATCAGCTGAGCTGGGGGTTACTACTCAGTGGGGGATCAGCAGAGCAGGGGGTTAATACTGGGCGGGGGATCAGCAGAGCTGCAGGTTACTACTGGCGGGGATCAGCAGAGCTGGGGGTTACTACTCAGTGGGGGATCAGCAGAGCTGGGGGGTTGTTACTGAGCAGGGGATCTGCTAAATGAGGGAACTTATAATCTGGGGATCTGCTGAGCTGGGGTTCTAATGAGTCTTCACACACATTTGCCAAGTGGGGTGAGGAGGTAGGAGGTGGTTTAATGTTGTCTTGGACCCGGTGGACACCGTACAGTATGGAGGACGCAGTGACAGAAGAATTCCGGCGCACTGTTTACACCTTTCCTCCAATCAGTGGGAGATGTCACATTTCTCAGCTCTCTATAAACAATGTAGCAGGTTCGCTCGTTCCTCGGCCCATGCTCCTCGCCCCTCACTAATGAGGTCGTAGATACTATTAGAGGAATACATACGGTGAAAGTTTTACTATAAACCACCCTTCCCTCCCCCACATACACGGGGGAGGAATGTGCGGATTCACACAGCTGGTTTCTATCAGAGAGACGTTTGTCCTCCAAACACCGAGAGACGACCTCCGAATTCTACAAATATTTCTCCATTACATAGAATCTCCAGAGAGTGAGGCCCCGCCCCCAACCATAGGTTCCTCCCCCGTCCATCATCATCCACAATCATTGGCCACATGGTTGATTCACCTGCAGCTCTACACACCTCACTAACCCCTTCATTGATGAGGAGGCACTGATAAAGAGGCACTGATGAGGCTGCACTGATGAAGAGGCACTAATGAGGAGGAATTGATGAGGCTGCACTGATAAGGAGGCACTGATGAGGAGGCACTGATGAGGCGGCACTGATGATCAGTGTAGAAGTCCCCGGTCAACGTCTCTTCTCTCCTCGCGCTGTGTCACGAGGAAAGGAATGGCACTGATGAGGAGGCGCTGATAAAGAGGCACTGATGAGGAGGCACTAATGAAGCTGCATTGATGAGGAGGCACTGATGAGGCTGCACTGATGATCAGTGTAGATGTCCCCGGTCAGCGTCTCTTCTCTCCTCGCGCTGTGACACGAGGAAAGAAATGGAATGGCAATAACCCGCAAGCATGTTTATGATGACAGCTGATCACAGGGTAAAGGACGGCTGTGATTGGCCCTTTACCCCGATCTGTTCAAAGGACACGTCGATCACAGAGCACACTGGGCGGCTGCATTTGTTTTCTTTCTTTAGGCTTTTTTTTCCTTCTGTTTTTTTCGCCTTGCGATCCAGCCAGTAAGTCTGTTGTTTTTCAAATAAAACAAGCCGTCCAACAGATGTTCCAGATTACAGGGATGAGACTAACCATTTACCACTGACAGGGGTGCTCACAATGATCGGCTTCTATTCATTCCTGTAAAAACCTTTCATCCCGAAAGGAACAAAAAGTGATTATAAAGTGTGAGAGGCGGAGCTTGTCTTCAATGTGTTAGTGTATTTAAATCTGCTAGTTCATCTAACACTCCCCTCCCCCTCGTGCTGCTGTCTGCTGTGCTCCTTCATCCAAAGCGAGGGGGTAGCGCTCAAATCCAGGAGGTGTGTTATTGGCCAGATAAGTGGGGGAGGAACCTAGAAAAGTAACGAATGCAGCGGTCACATGATGGAAGGATCAATCGCTTGGGGGGATCCCTGGATATAAAAATACATACAAATTTTCATGATGAAAAATTCCACTTCCCATTCCTTCTCCACCGAGGAATAGCGCCGAGCGGAAAGCGATGGGGGCGATTCGAATCAATTCCCTCCGCCCACGTGCGCTGAGCGTCCCCCCGCAACGCTCCGATTTCCTCAACATTCATAAAAATACGAAAGTCATTTCCATCCCAATTCATTTTATTGCACAGGATTTCCAGAAGCCCCATCCCCTTTGTCCTGTCATTGGCTCCTCCCCTCGCCCCCTTCTTCCTGCAATTGGCTCCTTCCCTCATCCCCTTCTTCCTGTAATTGGCTCCTCCCCTCATCCACTTCTTCCTGTCATTGGCCCCTCCCCTCGTCCCTTTCTTCCTGTCATTGGCTCCTTCCCTCACCCCTTCTTCCTGTCATTGGCTCCTCCCCTCGCCTCCTTCTTCCTGCAATTGGCTCCTCCCTTCGTCCCCTTCTTCCTGTCATTGGCTCCTCCCCTCCTTATTCCTGTAATTGGCCCCTCTCCTCGCTCCCTTCTTCCTGTCATTGGCTCCTCCCCTCGCCCCTTCTTCCTGTAATTGGCTCCTCCCCTCGTCCCCTTCTTCCTGTATTTGGCCCCTCCCCCTCTCCTTGCTCCCTTCTTCCTGTAATTGGCTCCTCCCCTCACCCCTTCTTCCTGTCATGGGGTCCTCCTCCCACCCCCTTCTTCCTGTAATTGGCCCCTCCCCCTCTCCTCGCTCCCTTGTTTCTGTAATTGGCCCCTCCCCCTCTCCTCGCGCCCTTGTTTCTGTAATTGGCTCCTCCCCTTGCCCCCTTCTTTCTGTCATTGGCTCCTCCCCTCACCCCTTCTTCCTGTTATTGGCTCCTCCCCTAGTCCCTTCTTCCTGTCATTGGCTCCTCCCCTTGCATGACTTTCCGGTCGCAGCAGTGGAAACCTAGGCTCAGCCCCTGTACAGTAGAGCTCAGACTGGGAATAGGGAAAAGAGGTACCAGCCCATGTAGGGGTCCCTATCCTAGTAACTGTACTGTCTGCTTTTATCCTGTAAGGTAGGGTGACCAGACATCCCCAGTTTCAGGGGACAGTGCCTGGATTGAGGACACTGTCCCCGTCACAAGTCTGTCCCCAGTTTTGTCCCCTGATTGGATTTAATAGGGGGCAGGGGCGATTTCATTTTAAAAATCTGGTCACCTTACTGTAATGATCGTTTTTCGTTTTTTACGATCGTTTTTCGGCATGAAAATAAATGTCATTTTTCAGCATGTCCAAAAAAATATGTTTTTCCAACTTCATCATTAAAAACGGCGTTGCCCACACACCATCGTTTTAAAAAAAATGATGAGCAAAGCGCGGTGACGTACAACACGTACGCCGGCACTATAAAGGGGAAGTTCCATGCGGATGGCGCCCCCTTGGGGCTGCTTTTAGCTGATTCCGTGTTAGTAAAAGACGATTTGCGCTTTTCTGTCTGTTACAGCGTGACGAATGTGCGATCTCCATTATGAACGCTACTTTTACCAGAACGAGCACTCTCGTCTCATAACTTGCTTCTGAGCATGCGCGGGTTTAAAACCTCGTTTTTGCCCACACACGACCATTTTTTACAACACGAAAAACGACATTTTGAAAAACAACATGAAAAAACGCAGCATGTTCGAATTTTTTTTTTGTCGTTTTTTCAGAAGCCGAAAAACAATGTGAAGCCCACACACCATCATTTTTAATGACGTTTTAAAAAATGTCGTTTTTTTTCATGCCAAAAAATTATGGTGTGTACACGGCATAAGGCGCTGTGCAAACTCTTGGTGCTATAAATCCTGTATTATAATAATAATTATGTGCTAACAAGGAGCATGCTGATAGGAGGAGAGATCTGAGCTGCTTCTCCTATCGCTGTCCAGTCACAGGCTATTATTATTATACAGGATTTATAGAGCGCCCACAGTTTGCGCAGCGCTGTACAATATACAGGGAATCAGTGGCAGCTGGTGGTATTTTTTTTTGGCAGGGGGGGGGGCAGCAAACAATGCACCCGCAGCCAGATCCCCCGTGTATGTCACTAATAATAATAATATATAAATCATGTACAATAATAATAATATATATGTAGCGATACCCCCTCAGGGGGCGCTGGTTGATTTGGGATTGGCGTATTAAGTTACCTTTCAGCGTTGTCTTGAGGTGAAGTCAGTGAGCAGAGCAATAAGGCCATATCGCCGGGGTCTGTTGGAATGCGCACACCCTAAAGGTGGGTGCCGCACCTGGAACCAGGAACCGGCGAAGAACCTCGAAAAATGGCGCCTGCCACAGATATACCCCTCCCCAGCATGCCCCGCAAGGGAAAAACTCCTCCAATTGGCTGCTGGGGAAAGTGGCTCTGCCAGAACCCCTCTGACGACATCTGTTGTCTGGGGGTGAGATCGACACCCCCGGAGCGCAGACTGACCCACAGGACAGTTCTGAAGTGACAGCGGCCCAAATTTAACAAAATTGAGAGTGGGAGCAACATAAATCTCCCACTCCCCCACTAACTTTAACGTAGTGCCCATACTGAAAGTAAGGGGGCGCTACATATAAATCCTGTATAATAATAATAATACAGTGCCTTGCGAAAGTATTCGGCCCCCTTGAACTTTGCGACCTTTTGCCACATTTCAGGCTTCAAACATAAAGATATAAAACTGTAATTTTTTGTGAAGAATCAACAACAAGTGGGTTCAGGTCTGGACTTTGACTTGGCCATTCTAACACCTGGATATGTTTATTTGTGAACCATTCCATTGTAGATTTTGCTTTGTGTTTTGGATCATTGTCTTGTTGGAAGACAAATCTCCATCCCAATCTTAGGTCTTTTGCAGACTCCATCAGGTTTTCTTCCAGAATGGTCCTGTATTTGGCTCCATCCATCTTTCCATCAATTTTAACCATCTTCCCTGTCCCTGCTGAAGAAAATCAGGCCCAAACCATGATGCTGCCACCACCACGTTTCACAGTGGGGATGGTGTGTTCAGGGTGATGAGCTGTGTTGCTTTTACGCCAAACATAACGTTTTGCATTGTTGCCAAAACATTTGATTTTGGTTTCATCTGACCAGAGCACCTTCTTCCACATGTTTGGTGTGTCTCCCAGGTGGCTTGTGGCAAACATTAAACGACACTTTTTATGGATATCTTTAAGAAATGGCTTTCTTCCTGCCACTCTTCCATAAAGGCCAGATTTGTGCAGTATACGACTGATTGTTGTCCTATGGACAGAGTCTCCCACCTCAGCTGTAGATCTCTGTAGTTCATCCAGAGTGATCATGGGCCTCTTGGCTGCATCTCTGATCAGTCTTCTCCTTGTATGAGCTGAAAGTTTAGAGGGACGGCCAGGTCTTTGTAGATTTGCAGTGGTCTGATACTACTTCCATTTCAATATTATCGCTTGCACAGTGCTCCTTGGGATGTTTAAAGCTTGGGAAATCTTTTTGTAACCAAATCCGGCTTTAAACTTCTCCACAACAGTATCTCGGACCTGCCTGGTGTGTTCCTTGTTCTTCATGATGCTCTCTGCGCTTTAAACGGACCTCTGAGACTATCACAGTGCAGGTGCATTTATACGGAGACTTGATTACACACAGGTGGATTCTATTTATCATCATTAGTCATTTAGGTCAACATTGGATCATTCAGAGATTCTCACTGAACTTCTGGAGAGAGTTTGCTGCACTGAAAGTAAAGGGGCTGAATAATTTTGCACGCCCAATTTTTCAGTTTTTTATTTGTTAAAAAAGTTTTGAAATATCCAATAAATTTTGTTCCACTTAATGATTGTGTGCCACTTGTTGTTGATTCTTCACAAAAAATACAGTTTTATATCTTTATGTTTGAAGCCTGAAATGTGGCAAAAGGTCGCAAAGTTCAAGGGGGTCGAATACTTTCGCAAGGCACTGTATATAAATCCTGTATTATAATAATAATATATAAATCATGTACAATAATAATATTTTATAAATCCTGTATTATAATAATATATAAATCCTGTGTTATAATAATAATAATATATAAATCATGTATTAAAATAATAATATATAAATCCTGTGTTATAATAATAATAATATATAAATCTTGTATATCAATAATAATATATAAATCCTGTATTATAATAATAATAATAATAATATATAAATCATGTATAATAATAATATATAAATCATGTACAAAATAATATATAAATCCTGTATAATAATAATAATAATATATAAATCCTGTACAATAATAATAATATATAAATCCTGTATTGTAATAATAATAATATATAAATCATGTACAATAATAATAATAATATATAAATCATGTACAATAATAATAATATATAAATCCTGTATAATAATAATAATAATATATAAATCCTGTACAATAATAATAATAATAATATATAAATCCTTTATAATAATAATAATAATAATTTAAATGCTGTATAATAATAATACTAAATCCTGTATTATAATAAAAATATATCAATTCTGTAAAATAATAATATATAAATTCTTTATAGTAATAAAAATAATATATAAATCCTGTACAATAATAATGATAATAATATATAAATCCTGTATAATAATAATAATAATTGCAATAAAATCTGCTACTTAATCTTTTATTCATTTTTTTTTTTTACTGCAGTTTTTCCTTCTCTTCTGTGTATTTTATAGAAATTGTTGAGTGCTTGGTGTGATTTTTTCTTGCCTCCTCCTCTCTTAAAAGGTTAGCGGTACTCTCTGCCAAGCTGTGAATGGATGACTCTGCAGAGCGGAGTGCGCAGGATATCGGGAGCAATGAGATGTATTCTGTACATCCATCCCACCGGGGACACGCCCATCCAATAAGAAGACGCAGCATTTCCGGGACACGATAGTAAATATCCTCCTCGTAAAAAAAAATGAACCCCCCCCCCCCCAGGGAGCAACAATGAGAACTCTAAATTCCGACAAATTTCATAGGAAGATGTCAGTAAATGTCAGTAAATTTTCACCCTTTGTGTAAAGTGAAATGAAAGTCTCTATTTTATTGTATTCCCGAAGGAAAGAGTTAAAAATCCAATCAATAAGGAAATGGAGGAAACGCATTAAAGGCAACAAAATGTTCTTTATAAAATATACAGGATCAGTTTAACCCTTCCAGCCCCGCCCATTTCGCTGCCCAATGACCGGGACACTTTTTGTGATTCATCTCTGCGTCGCTTTAACTGACAATTGCACAATTGTCGTGCGACGTGGCTCCCAAACAAAATTGGCATCCTTTTTTCCCCACAAGTAGAGCTTTCTTTTGGTGGTATTTGATCATCTCTGCGGTTTTTATTTTTTGCGCTATAAACATAATTCGAGCAACAATTTTAAAAAAAATCTATATTTTTTACTTTTTGCTATAATAAATATCCCCCAAAAATATATAAAAAAAATATATTTTTTTTCTCAGTTTAGGCCAATACGTATTCTTCTACATATTTTTGGTAAAAAAAAAATCGCAATAAGCGTGTATCGATTGGTTTGCGCAAAAGTTATAGCGTTTACAAAATAGGGGGTAGTTTTATGGCATTTTTATTATTATTATTTTTTTACTAGTAATGGCGGTGATCAGCTTTTTATTGGCACTGCGACATTATGGCGGACACTTCGGACAATGTTGACGCTATTTTGGGACCATTGTCATTTTCACAGCAATCAGTGCTATAAAAATGCTCTGATTACTGTAAAAATGTCACTGGCAGGGAAGTGGTTACTTTCCAAAAATAATAAATTCACTTTTTTTTCTGAAAAAAATCTTCATTTTTTTTTTCTGGACAAAGTGAACTTATCCTTTAACTCCTTCAATATCACAGCAAAACCTTACCAGTGCCCATCAGTGCAGCTTATCAATGCTGCCTCATCAGTGAAGCCTCACCAGTGCCCATCAGTGCCACCTCACCAGTGCCCATCAGTGCCACCTCATCAATACCTATCAATGCAGCCTCACCATTGCCCTTACCTCATCAGTGCCGCCTCTTTGGTACCCATCCATGCAGCCTCATCAGTGCTCATTAGTTCTGCCTCATCAGTGCTGTCTCTGTAGTGCCCATCAGGGCAGCCTCATCAGTGCACATCAGTGAAGAAGAAAAATTACATACCGTATATACTCGAGTATAAGCCGAGTTTTTCAGCACATTTTTTTTGTGCTGAAAATGCCCCCCTTGGCTTATACTCGAGTCACCTTTTTGCGCCTGATCTCCCAGATTTTGGGGACCCGGTACCGGCCCCTGAACCCCAAACTTGGCACACATGTAGCCCCACTCTTCCTCTACAAGTGTGCAAAGTTTGTTGTTTGGGTGACCTATGGCTGGGGAGCACAGATTTTTCAAAGCCGGGCACCCCTTCCATAGACTCCCATGTTAAATGGTCCTTTGTCTGGTGATTTGGGGACCCGCTTCCTGCCGGTTGGAGGTCCCTTGGAATAGGCTTTTGTGATCTTTCATATCTACATTGGGGACATCAGAACACAAGCTGACGGTCAGCGAGGTTTCGAATCGGAAGGAAAGGAAAATGTCGGGATGCCGGCCGAAGTCAGCGAGTCGGAATCCCAGGTCAGGGTCACGGGGGGGCAGACATGGATCCAGAGACGGGATTGGAGGCCAGTCCAGGTCATACCGAGGTAGCCGTCCAGGTCACCGGAAAGTCAGGAACCCGCTGAAGACCGCCCAGCAATCCGTCCATCTCACACTCCAGGGGCCAATCCCAGTAACGGGCATACCGATGCCTCTGATCAGAGCTGTATCCTGGCCTAGGCCAACAAGGCCCAGGCCTAGGGCACCACTTTGCAGGGGGGCAGCACAAAAAGAGTCTGCGCCGGCTACACTGTTAGGAAAATTAGTCTAGCGCCCCCATAAAGCGGCCGCGCTGGTTCTAGTATGCGGGTGGCCGGCATTCCGCAACTGGGGGGGGGGGGGGGGGGCGCTTCCAATTTTGACTGTTTTGTCATCCTAGACCACAAACCTTCCTCACTGTGCTATATGTTTCTGCTTCACCATCTACTTAAAGTAGAACTATAGGCAAAACTTTTACCATCCCTGTCCCATTGCGAAGATTTCCCTTCACTTCCTGCTCTATGGGCAACCAGTAAATTAAATTAAGGGACTCCATTGCCCCCCCCACCCCCCAGGCCCTCAGAACTAGTGTCCTCACTCGAAAATTTCAGGGCGGGTCTTAAACAACACAGGGTGTGGCCGTGACAGGAAGGGGTGGGTCATATTTAAATTAGGGGGTGCACGAGTTTAGTCAGGCCTAGGGCAGCACAAAACCTAAATACACCTCTGCCTCTGAGCATGCCCGTCTTGACACCATAATACACATCTGGTGCTAAAATGGAATGAGCGGCCAATCACCACAAGCACCATAAGAGTCCGTTCACACTAGGGCGACACGACTTCCAGCGCGACTTTCAGAGGCGATTTCGACACGACTTGAGCATGAACCACAGGGCGATCTGGGGAGATTTACAACACGACTTGAAGTCGTCTCCAGGACAGGACACATTCCAGTGGCCATTAAAACAACAATCAGTTCTAGGGGAGGGAGGGGGAGGGAGAGGTTTGCCTGAGAAATGTGTGTTATCTTATCTGGAAAGTCACTTCATTTAAGACAGTGATCAGACTTGGAAGCGACTTCCATTGAAATCAATGGGTACAAATCGCCTAGAAGTCTGATTGAAGTCGTACAGGAACCTCTTCTGAAGTCAGAGCGACATGAGTAGTGTGTATTAACACCACTCCCATTCACTTGCATTGCTTTTCTGGACAGCGAGACTTGGGACGACTTCAGGCGACCTCAAGTCGGATCCCAAGTCGCCCCAGTGTGAACCGACTCTAATGGCCCATACACACGATCCGAATATCGGACGAAAACGATCGTCCGATGATGGATCGTACGATTTTCGGATCGTGTGTACACTACTTTCGAGAGCCGATCATGACCGTTCATCCGATATTTTTCGATCGGACATGCGTGAAAATTTTCCTCGTACGATGTCAGATCGTACGATTTTCGTTTATGGCCCATACACACGATCCGAATATCGGCCGATGGATCGTACGTCTTTTTTCTCTTAATAATCGCAAGTAAAATAAAATAGGTTATTAAACTCACGAAAATTCTCGTACGACAGAAAAAAAAGATTGGAAGTGATGTCATGTGTTGTAATGTATTTGTATTGTATTGTCGGACGACAACTGTACTGACTAAACAAAAATCGTACGATCGGACATCGTACGAGGAAAATTTTTGCGCTTGTCCAATCGAAAAATATCGGATGAACGGTCGTGATCGGCTCTCGAAAGTAGTGTACACACGATCCGAAAATCGTACGGTCCATCATCGGACGATCGTTTTCGTCCGATATTCGGATCGTGTGTATGGGCCATAAGTCAGTACAGCCGCCGTCCGACAATACAATACAAATACATTACAACACGTGACATCACTTCCGATCTTTTTTTTCTGTCGTACGAGAATTTTCGTGAGTTTAATAACCTATTTTATTTTACTTGCGATTATTAAGCGAAAAAAGTCGTACAATCCATCGGCCGATATTCGGATCGTGTGTACAGGCCATAAGAGGGACGGGAGGGTGAGGCCCCCGGAGGTGTGAAGGTGGGGCTGCCATGGACCCTGGTGGTCTTCTTGATGGCCGACCTTCACCAGATACCACAGAGAAGAGGCCGGGAGAAGATTCCACCTCCCGGGGGTGGGGGGGGAGTGGGGGGGGAGTTCCTCCTCCAGAGTATAAGACGGAGTTTGGGATTTTCAGGGGGGGGGGGGGGGGGGCGTTGCATCATCTCCAGCAGCTGGAAGGAGCTGCGGCGTTGGAGAGCAGCCGGCTGCACTGATATCCTAATAAGGACCCCGAGCTCCGGGGTTTGTATCCGCCGCGCGCCGTGTCACCGACAAACCAACCTCATCCATTCCTGCCGGGGGGGGGGAGGAGTCAGGCACACGCCCAACGCCCACCGTACTGAGACCAGACTTTATATAGTATACTCCGATCATCCTCCAACCAGCGTCCTCCGACCCCCATCCCTGACACCTCCGACCCCCATCCCTGACACCTCCGACTCCCATCCCTGACACCTCCGACCCCCATCCCTGACACCTCCGACCCCCATCCCTGACACCTCCGACTCCCATCCCTGACACCTCCGACCCCCATCCCTGACACCTCCGACCCCCATCCCTGACACCTCCGACTCCCATCCCTGACACCTCCGACCCCCATCCCTGACACCTCCGACTCCCATCCCTGACACCTCCGACTCCCATCCCTGACACCTCCGACCCCCATCCCTGACACCTCCGACCCCCATCCCTGACACCTCCGACTCCCATCCCTGACACCTCCGACCCCCATCCCTGACACCTCCGACCCCCATCCCTGACACCTCCGACTCCCATCCCTGACACCTCCGACTCCCATCTCTGACACCTCCGACCCCCATCCCTGACACCTCTGACCCCTATCCCTGACACCTCCGACCCCCATCCCTGACACCTCCGACCCCCATCTCTGACACCTCCGACCCCCATCCCTGACACCTCCGACTCCCATCCCTGACACCTCCAACCACCATCTCTGACACCTCCGACCCCCATCTCTGACACCTCCGACCCCCATCACTGACACCTCCGACTCCCATCCCTGACACCTCCAACCCCCATCCCATACACCTCCAACCCGACCCCTATCCCTGACACCTCCGACACCTCCCTCCCATCCCTGACACCTCCGACCCCCATCCCTGACACCTCCGACCCCCATCCCTGACACCTCCGACTCCCATCCCTGACACCTCCATCCCTCCCCTGACCCACTCCCTCCCATCCCTGACACCTCCGACCCCCATCCCTGACACCTCCGACCCCCATCCCTGACACATCCGACTCCCATCCCTGACACCTCCGACCCCCCCCCATCCCTGACACCTCCGACCCCCATCCCTGACACCTCCGACTCCCATCCCTGACACCTCCGACTCCCCTCCCACCCCCATCCCTGACACCTCCGACCCCCACCCCCATCTCTGACACCTCCGACTCCCATCCCTGACACCTCCGACCCCCATCCCTGACACCTCCGACTCCCTCCTCTGACACCCCGATCCCTGACCTGACCTCCGACCCCCATCCCTGACACACCCCTCCGACCCCCACCCCATCTCTGACACCTCCGACCCTCCCATCCCTGACACCTTCGACCCCATCCCATCCCTGACACCTCCGAATCCCATCCCTGACACCTCCGACCCCCATCCCTGACACCTCTGACCCCTATCCCTGACACCTCCGACCCCCATCCCTGACACCTCCGACCCCCATCCCTGACACCTCCGACCCCCATCCCTGACACCTCCGACCCCTATCCCTGACACCTCCGACCCCCATCCCTGACACCTCCAACCCCCATCCCATACACCTCCAACCCCTATCCCTGACACCTCCGACTCCCATCCCTGACACCTCCGACCCCTATCCCTGACACCTCCGACTCCCATCTCTGACACCTCCGACTCCCATCCCTGACAACTCCGACCCCCATCCCTGACACCTCCGACCCCCATCTCTGACACCTCCGATCCCCATCACTGACACCTCCGACTCCCATCCCTGACACCTCCGACCCCCATCCCTGACACCTCCGACTCCCATCCCTGACACCTCCAACCCCCATCCCTGACACCTCCGACCCCCATCCCTGACACCTCCGACTCCCATCCCTGACACCTCCAACCCCCATCCCTGACACCTCCAACCCCTATCCCTGACACCACCGACTCCCATCCCTGACACCTCCGACCCCTATCCCTGACACCTCCGACTCCCATCCCTGACACCTCCGACTCCCATCCCTGACACCTCCGACCCCCATCCCTGACACCTCTGACCCCCATCCCTGACACCTCCGACCCCCATCCCTGACACCTCTGACCCCCATCCCTGACACCTCCGACCCCCATCCCTGACACCTCCGACTCCAATCCCTGACACCTCCGACCCCCATCCCTGACACCTCCGACCCCCATCCCTGACACCTCCGACCCCCATCTCTGACACCTCCGATCCCCCCCATCCCTGACACCTCCGACCCCCATCCCTGACACCTCCGACCCCCATCCCTGACACCTCTGACCCCCATCCCTGACACCTCCGACTCCCATCCCTGACACCTCCGACCCCTATCCCTGACACCTCCGACCCCCATCCCTGACACCTCCGACCCCTATCCCTGACACCTCCGACTCCCATCCCTGACACCTCTGACCCCCATCCCTGACACCTCCGACCCCCATCTCTGACACCTCCGACCCCCATCCCTGACACCTCCGACTCCCATCCCTGACACCTCCAACCACCATCCCTGACACCTCCGACCCCCATCTCTGACACCTCCGACCCCCATGACACCTCCGACCCCTATCCGACCCCCATCCCTGACACCTCCGACCCCCATCCCTGACACCTCCGACCCCTCCGACTCCCATCCCTGACACCTCCGACTCCCATCCCTGACACCTCTGACACCTCCGACTCCCCATCCCTGACACCTCCGACTCCCATCCCTGACACCTCCGACTCCCATCCCTGACACCTCCGACCCCCATCCCTGACACCTCCGACTCCCATCCCTGACACCTCCGACCCCCATCCCTGACACCTCCGACTCCCATCCCTGACACCTCCGACCCCCATCCCTGACACCTCCGACCCCCATCTCTGACACCTCCGACCCCCATCCCTGACACCTGACTCCCATCCCTGACACCTCCGACCCCCATCCCTGACACCTCCGACCCCCATCCCTGACACCTCTGACCCCTATCCCTGACACCTCCGACTCCCATCCCTGACACCTCCGACCCCCATCCCTGACACCTCCGACCCCCATCCCTGACACCTCCGACCCCTATCCTGACACCTCCGACCTCCCGACCCCCATCCCTGACACCTCCAACCCCCATCCCATACACCTCCAACCCCTATCCCTGACACCTCCGACTCCCATCCCTGACACCTCCGACCCCTATCCCTGACACCTCCGACTCCCCATCTCTGACACCTCCGACTCCCATCCCTGACAACTCCGACTCCCCATCCCTGACACCTCCGACCCCCATCCTGACACCTCCGATCCCCATCACTCCCTCCGACTCCCATCCCTGACACCTCCGACCCCCATCCCTGACACCTCCGACTCCCATCCCTGACACCTCCAACCCCCATCCCTGACACCTCCGACCCCCATCCCTGACACCTCCGACTCCCCATCCC
This sequence comes from Rana kukunoris, assembly GCA_029574335.1. Lineage (NCBI taxonomy): Eukaryota > Metazoa > Chordata > Amphibia > Anura > Ranidae > Rana > Rana kukunoris. The sequence continues at coordinate 50,229 of JAJQKJ010002559.1, forward strand.
TGACACCTCCAACCCCCATCCCTGACACCTCCCCCCTATCCCTGACACCACCGACTCCCATCCCTGACACCTCCGACCCCTATCCCTGACACCTCCGACTCCCACCTCCCTCCGACTCCCATCCCTGACACCTCGACCCCCATCCCTGACACCTCTGACCCCCATCCCTGACACCTCCGACCCCCATCCCTGACACCTCTGACCCCCATCCCTGACACCTCCGACCCCCATCCCTGACACCTCCGACTCCAATCCCTGACACCTCCGACCCCCATCCCTGACACCTCCGACCCCCATCCCTGACACCTCCGACCCCCATCCCTGACACCTCCGACCCCCATCCCTGACACCTCTGACCCCTATCCCTGACACCTCCGACCCCCATCCCTGACACCTCCGACCCCCATCCCTGACACCTCCGACCCCCATCCCTGACACCTCCGACCCCTATCCCTGACACCTCCGACCCCCATCCCTGACACCTCCGACCCCCATCCCATACACCTCCAACCCCTATCCCTGACACCTCCGACTCCCATCCCTGACACCTCCGACCCCTATCCCTGACACCTCCGACTCCCATCTCTGACACCTCCGACTCCCATCCCTGACAACTCCGACCCCCATCCCTGACACCTCCGACCCCTATCCCTGACACCTCCGACCCCCATCTGACACCTCCGATCCCCATCACTGACACCTCCGACTCCCATCCCTGACACCTCCGACCCCCATCCCTGACACCTCCGACTCCCATCCCTGACACCTCCAACCCCCATCCCTGACACCTCCGACCCCATCCCTGACACCTCCGACTCCCATCCCTGACACCTCCAACCCCCATCCCTGACACCTCCACTCCCACCTGACCTCCGACCCCTCCCTGACACCACCGACTCCCATCCCTGACACCTCCGACCCCTATCCCTGACACCTCCGACTCCCATCCCTCCCTCCGAATCCCATCCCTGACACCTCCCTCCCATTTCTGACACCTCCGACCCCCATCCCACACCTCCCTCCCATCCCTGACACCTCCGACCCCCTCTGACACCTCCCCCCATCCCTGACACCTCTGACCCCCATCCCTGACACCTCCGACCCCCATCCCTGACACCTCTGATTTCCCCCATCCCTGACACCTCCTCCGACCCCCATCCCTGACACCTCCGACTCCAATCCCTGACACCTCCGACCCCCATCCCTGACACCTCCGACCCCCATCCCTGACACCTCCGACACCCATCCCTGACACCTCCGACCCCCATCCCTGACACCTCCGACCCCCATCCCTGACACCTCCGACTCCCATCCCTGACACCTCCGACCCCCATCCCTGACACCTCCGACTCCCATCTCTGACACCTCCGACTCCCATCCCTGACACCTCCGACCCCCATCCCTGACACCTCCGACTCCCATCCCTGACACCTCCGACTCCCATCCCTGACACCTCCGACTCTCCCATCCCTGACACCTCCGACCCCTATCCCTGACACCTCCCGACCCCCATCCCTGACACCTCCGACCCCCATCCCTGACACCTCCGACCCCTATCCCTGACACCTCCGACCCCCATCCCTGACACCTCCGACCCCCATCCTGACACCTCCGACCCCCATTTCTGACACCTCCGACCCCCATCCCTGACACCTCCGACTCCCATCTCTGACACCTCCGACCCCTATCCCTCCCTCCGACTCCCATCCCTGACACCTCCCTCCCATCCCTGACACCTCCGACTCCCATTTCTGACACCTCCGACCCCCATCCCTGACACCTCCAACTCCCATCCCTGACACCTCCCTCCCATCCCTGACACCTCCGACTCCCATCCCTGACACCTCCGACCCCCATCACTGACACGTCCGATTTCCATCCCTCCCTCCGACCCCCATCCCTGACACCTTCGACCCCCATCCCTGACACCTCCGACCCCCATCCCTGACACCTCCGACTCCCCATCTCTGACACCTCCGACTTCCATCCCTCCCTCCGACTCCCATCCCTGACACCTCCGACCCCCATCCCTGACACTTCCGACCCCCATCCCTGACACCTCCGACTCCCATCCCTGACACCTCCGACCCCCATCCCTGACACCTCCGACTCCCATCCCTGACACCTCCGACCCCTATCCCTGACACCTCCGACCCCTATCCCTGACACCTCCGACCCCCATCCCTGACACCTCCGACCCCTATCCCTGACACCTCCGACCCCCATCCCTGACACCTCCGACCCCCATCCCCTGACACCTCCGACCCCATCCCTGACACCCTCCGACCCTATCCCTGACACCCCTCCGACTCCCATCCCTGACACCTCCGACCCCCCATCCCTGACACCTCCCTCCTATCCCTGACACCTCCGACTCCCATCCCTGACACCTCCGACTCCCATTTCTGACACCTCCCCCCCATCCCTGACACCTCCGACTCCCATCCCTGACACCTCTGACTCCCATCTCTGACACCTCCGACTCCCCATCCCTGACACCTCCTCCAACTCCCATCCCTGACACCTCCGACTCCCCATCCCTGACACGTCCGATTTCCATCCCTGACACCTCCGACCCCCATCCCTGACACCTCCGACTCCCCATCCCTGACACCTCCGACCCCCATCCCTGACACCTCCCATCCCTGACACCTCCCATCTCTGACACCTCCGACTTCCATCCCTGACACCTCCGACTCCCATCCCTGACACCTCCGACTCCCATCCCTGACACCTCCGACCCCCATCCCTGACACCTCTCCAACTCCCATCCCCTGACACCTCCGACTCCCATCCCTGACACTTAACTCCCATCCCAACCCCCATCCCTGACACCTCCGGACCCCCATCCCTGACACCTCCGACTCCCATCCCTGACACCTCCGACTCCCATCCCTGAGAACACCTCCCTGACACCTCCAACTCCCATCCCTGACACCTCCGACCCCCATCACTGACACGTCCGATTTCCATCCCTGACACCTCCGACCCCTATCCCTGACACCTCCGACCCCCATCCCTGACACCTCCGACCCCCATCCCTGACACCTCCGACCCCCATCCCTGACACCTCCGACCCCCATCCCTGACACCTCCGACCCCCATCTCTGACACCTCCGACCCCTATCCCTGACACCTCCGACTCCCATCCCTGACACCTCCGACCCCTATCCCTGACACCTCCGACTCCCATCTCTGACACCTCCGACTCCCATCCCTGACACCTCCGACTCCCATCCCTGAAACCTCCGACTCCCATCCCTGACACCTCCGACTCCCATCCCTGACACCTCCGACTCCCATCCCTGACACCTCCGACCCCTATCCCTGACACCTCCGACCCCCATCCCTGACACCTCCGACCCCCATCCCTGACACCTCCGACCCCTATCCCTGACACCTCCGACTCCCATCCCTGACACCTCCGACCCCCATCCCTGACACCTCCGACTCCCATTTCTGACACCTCCGACCCCCATCCCTGACACCTCCGACTCCCATCTCTGACACCTCCGACCCCTATCCCTGACCTCCGACTCCCATCCTGACACCCCCCCCCCCCACCTCCGACTCCCATCCCTGACACCTCCGACTCCCATTTCTGACACCTCCGACCCCCATCCCTGACACCTCCAACTCCCATCCCTGACACCTCCGACTCCCATCCCTGACACCTCCAACTCCCATCCCTGACACCTCCGACCCCCATCACTGACACGTCCGATTTCCATCCCTGACACCTCCGACCCCCATCCCTGACACCTTCGACCCCCATCCCTGACACCTCCGACCCCCATCCCTGACACCTCCGACTCCCATCTCTGACACCTCCGACTTCCATCCCTGACACCTCCGACTCCCATCCCTGACACCTCCGACTCCCATCCCTGACACTTCCGACCCCCATCCCTGACACCTCCGACTCCCATCCCTGACACCTCCGACCCCCATCCCTGACACCTCCGACTCCCATCCCTGACACCTCCGACCCCTATCCCTGACACCTCCGACCCCTATCCCTGACACCTCCGACTCCCATCCCTGACACCTCCGACCCCTATCCCTGACACCTCCGACCCCCATCCCTGACACCTCCGACCCCCATCCCTGACACCTCCGACCCCATCCCTGACACCTCCGACCCCATATCCCTGACACCTCCGACTCCCATCCCTGACACCTCCGACCCCCATCCCTGACACCTCCGACTCCTATCCCTGACACCTCCGACTCCCATCCCTGACACCTCCGACTCCCATTTCTGACACCTCCAACCCCCATCCCTGACACCTCCAACTCCCATCCCTGACACCTCTGACTCCCATCTCTGACACCTCCGTCCCCATCCCTGACACCTCCAACTCCCATCCCTGACACCTCCGACCCCCATCCCTGACACGTCCGATTTCCATCCCTGACACCTCCGACCCCCATCCCTGACACCTCCGACCCCCATCCCTGACACCTCCGACCCCCATCCCTGACACCTCCGACTCCCATCTCTGACACCTCCGACTTCCATCCCTGACACCTCCGACTCCCATCCCTGACACCTCCGACTCCCATCCCTGACACCTCCGACCCCCATCCCTGACACCTCCAACTCCCATCCCTGACACCTCCGACTCCCATCCCTGACAACTTAACTCCCATCCCAACCCCCATCCCTAACACCTCGGACCCCCATCCCTGACACCTCCCACTCCCATCTCTGACACCTCCGACTCCCATCCCTGAGAACACCGAACTAAAGGGGGACTCCAGAGAAAATGACACAAAATACAAGACCTGAACTGTACAACAGAGCTCAGGCTGGGGAGGGGGAAGCAGCACGAGGAGGCAGGTGGTTGTGCTGCAGTGCAAGGACCACGCTGATAGGAGGAGAGAGCAGAGTGACAGATAATTGAGTTCATTCGTCTCCTGATTTTCTGATCACTATCACATTACACGCTGATATCGGGACTTCCAGCATCATCTAGTCCTTTCTTCTTTTCTGGCCCTGCCCCAAGGCCGTCTTAATAGCATCATGGGCCCCTGGGCAAAGTAATGCTCTGGGGCCCCTACAATGATGACAGTGCAGGTAAACAGACATCAAGTAGGTAGGAGGCAGACTGCCCCCCCTGTGTATCTATCACTCTCAGTGCTATCATGGGGGGCCCCCAATTTCGGGGCAGCGTGGCCTCAAGGACCATCTGCTTTGGGGAAAGTGCAGGTGGCTCCTGTACTGTGCCTAGGAACGCCTACTTTTCCAGAATGACGCCACCCTCCCATCAAGGTGAATTTTGATATTTGCATAAACCCTCCCACTGCTCGCATCAGGACTGAGATGAGATGAGTACTGAGGGAGGGGGCTGGGATGTTTTTAAGAAGATATGTACAGCCCACTGCAGGCCCCTCCCACCAGCCACGATCTGCCTGCATTGCATGGAGAAGCGCAGAGACCCAGTGATGACATCACAGAGAATAAAATAAGATATGTAATGAAAAGGGGAAAACTTTTGCATTGATGGGCGCTGGTAAAGCTGCATTGATGGGCACTGGTGAGGCTGCATTTGATGGGCGCTGGTGAGGCTGCATTTGATGGGCGCTGGTGACGCTGTGTTGATGGGCACTGGTGAGGCTGCATTTTATGGGCGCTGGTGAGGCTGCATTTGATGGGTGCTGGTGAAGCTGTATTGATGGGCACTGGTGAAACTGCATTTGATGGGCGCTGGTGAGGCTGCATTTGATGGGCACTGGTGAGGCTGCATTTGATGGGCGCTGGTGAGGCTGCATTTGATGGTCACTGGTGAGGCTGTGTTTGATGGGCGCTGGTGAGGCTGCATTTGATGGGCACTGGTAAGGCTGCATTTGATGGGCGCGGGTGAGGCTGCATTTGATGGGCACTGACAAGAGCCTGAGTCTCTAAGTCTGGCTTATCGATGTTATTTTAGCAGTCGTTCAGCAGAAATTCTGGCTGTACTGCCTAATATGGAACTGTCCACTAGAGGGAGAATCTACAACTCTACAGTATGTAGGGAACACAGTCATAGGCACATTTCCTCCATCTTGTTTTTCTATGACCAATAATAACACATAATCTTCCCCACACATTGTAACAAGTTGATTAATTTCCAGGATCGGCGATTATTTATATCCCCAAAAGACGAGTTGAAGGTTCACTAGAAATGAACTCCAGAAGGTGGATCTAAAGGAGAACTCCGGTCCAAAACCTTTGTAAAGCCTCTAATCTCCTCCTGCCACTAGATGTCCTCATACTCCCCGATTACATGACATCAAGCATCATTCAACCCAGAAGGCTGAGGACTTACTGTGAGTGTGGGGTGTCGTGGCCCCGCCCACTGCATCACTACGGTGCTCTGAACTCAGGAGGGCACAGTACAGGGGGATCAGGAGGGAACAGTACAGGGGGATCAGGAGGGCACAGTACAGGAGGAGTCAGGAGGGCACAGTACAGGAGGAGTCAGGAGGGCACAGTACAGGAGGAGTCAGGAGGGAACAGTACAGGAGGAGTCAGGAGGGCACAGTACAGGAGGAGTCAGGAGGGCACAGTACAGGGGGAGTCAGGAGGACACAGTACAGGAGGAGTCAGGAGGGCACAGTACAGGGGGAGTCAGGAGGGCACAGTACAGGAGGAGTCAGGAGGGCACAGTATAGGAGGAGTCAGGAGGGCACAGTACAGGAGGAGTCAGGAGGGCACAGTATAGGAGGAGTCAGGAGGGCACAGTACAGGAGGAGTCAGGAGGGAACAGTACAGGGGGTATCAGGAGGGCACAGTACAGGAGGAGTCAGGAGGGAACAGTACAGGGGGTATCAGGAGGGCACAGTACAGGGGGATCAGGAGGGCACAGTACAGGAGGAGTCAGGAGGGCACAGTACAGGAGGAGTCAGGAGGGAACAGTACAGGGGGGATCAGGAGGGCACAGTACAGGAGGAGTCAGGAGGGCACAGTATAGGAGGAGTCAGGAGGGCACAGTACAGGAGGAGTCAGGAGGGCACAGTACAGGAGGAGTCAGGAGGGCACAGTACAGGAGGAGTCAGGAGGGAACAGTACAGGGGGTATCAGGAGGGCACGGTACAGGAGGAGTCAGGAGGGCACGGTACAGGAGGAGTCAGGAGGGCACAGTACAGGAGGAGTCAGGAGGGAACAGTACAGGGGGTATCAGGAGGGCACAGTACAGGGGGAGTCAGGAGGGAACAGTACAGGGGGTATCAGGAGGGCACAGTACAGGAGGAGTCAGGAGGGCACAGTATAGGAGGAGTCAGGAGGGCACAGTACAGGAGGAGTCAGGAGGGCACAGTACAGGAGGAGTCAGGAGGGCACAGTACAGGGGGTATCAGGAGGGCACAGTAAAGGAGGAGTTAGGAGGGCACAGTACAGGAGGAGTCAGGAGGGAACAGTACAGGAGGAGTCAGGAGGGAACAGTACAGGGGGTATCAGGAGGGTACAGTACAGGAGGAGTCAGGAGGGAACAGTACAGGGGGTATCAGGAGGGCACAGTACAGGAGCAGTCAGGAGGGCACAGTACAGGAGGAGTCAGGAGGGCACAGTACAGGAGGAGTCAGGAGGGCACAGTACAGGAGGAGTCAGGAGGGAACAGTACAGGGGGTATCAGGAGGGCACAGTACAGGAGGAGTCAGGAGGGAACAGTACAGGAGGAGTCAGGAGGGCACAGTACAGGGGGAGTCAGGAGGGAACAGTACAGGGGGGATCAGGAGGGCACAGTACAGGAGGAGTCAGGAGGGCACAGTATAGGAGGAGTCAGGAGGGCACAGTACAGGAGGAGTCAGGAGGGCACAGTATAGGAGGAGTCAGGAGGGCACAGTACAGGAGGAGTCAGGAGGGCACAGTACAGGAGGAGTCAGGAGGGCACAGTACAGGGGGTATCAGGAGGGCACAGTACAGGAGGAGTCAGGAGGGCACAGTATAGGAGGAGTCAGGAGGGCACAGTATAGGAGGAGTCAGGAGGGCACAGTACAGGAGGAGTCAGGAGGGCACAGTACAGGAGGAGTCAGGAGGGCACAGTACAGGAGGAGTCAGGAGGGCACAGTACAGGGGGAGTCAGGAGGACACAGTACAGGAGGAGTCAGGAGGGCACAGTACAGGGGGAGTCAGGAGGACACAGTACAGGAGGAGTCAGGAGGGCACAGTACAGGGGGAGTCAGGAGGGCACAGTACAGGAGGAGTCAGGAGGGCACAGTATAGGAGGAGTCAGGAGGGCACAGTACAGGAGGAGTCAGGAGGGCACAGTACAGGAGGAGTCAGGAGGGAACAGTACAGGGGGATCAGGAGGGCACAGTACAGGAGGAGTCAGGAGGGCACAGTACAGGAGGAGTCAGGAGGGAACAGTACAGGGGGGATCAGGAGGGCACAGTACAGGAGGAGTCAGGAGGGCACAGTATAGGAGGAGTCAGGAGGGCACAGTACAGGAGGAGTCAGGAGGGCACAGTACAGGAGGAGTCAGGAGGGCACAGTACAGGAGGAGTCAGGAGGGAACAGTACAGGGGGTATCAGGAGGGCACGGTACAGGAGGAGTCAGGAGGGCACGGTACAGGAGGAGTCAGGAGGGCACAGTACAGGAGGAGTCAGGAGGGAACAGTACAGGGGGTATCAGGAGGGCACAGTACAGGGGGAGTCAGGAGGGAACAGTACAGGGGGTATCAGGAGGGCACAGTACAGGAGGAGTCAGGAGGGCACAGTATAGGAGGAGTCAGGAGGGCACAGTACAGGAGGAGTCAGGAGGGCACAGTACAGGAGGAGTCAGGAGGGCACAGTACAGGGGGGTATCAGGAGGGCACAGTAAAGGAGGAGTTAGGAGGGCACAGTACAGGAGGAGTCAGGAGGGAACAGTACAGGAGGAGTCAGGAGGGAACAGTACAGGGGGTATCAGGAGGGCACAGTACAGGAGCAGTCAGGAGGGCACAGTACAGGAGGAGTCAGGAGGGCACAGTACAGGAGGAGTCAGGAGGGCACAGTACAGGAGGAGTCAGGAGGGAACAGTACAGGGGGTATCAGGAGGGCACAGTACAGGAGGAGTCAGGAGGGAACAGTACAGGAGGAGTCAGGAGGGCACAGTACAGGAGGAGTCAGGAGGGAACAGTACAGGGGGGATCAGGAGGGCACAGTACAGGAGGAGTCAGGAGGGCACAGTATAGGAGGAGTCAGGAGGGCACAGTACAGGAGGAGTCAGGAGGGCACAGTACAGGAGGAGTCAGGAGGGCACAGTACAGGGGGTATCAGGAGGGCACAGTACAGGAGGAGTCAGGAGGGCACAGTATAGGAGGAGTCAGGAGGGCACAGTACAGGAGGAGTCAGGAGGGCACAGTACAGGAGGAGTCAGGAGGGAACAGTACAGGGGGTATCAGGAGGGCACGGTACAGGAGGAGTCAGGAGGGCACGGTACAGGAGGAGTCAGGAGGGCACAGTACAGGAGGAGTCAGGAGGGAACAGTACAGGGGGTATCAGGAGGGCACAGTACAGGGGGAGTCAGGAGGGAACAGTACAGGGGGTATCAGGAGGGCACAGTACAGGAGGAGTCAGGAGGGCACAGTATAGGAGGAGTCAGGAGGGCACAGTACAGGAGGAGTCAGGAGGGCACAGTACAGGAGGAGTCAGGAGGGCACAGTACAGGGGGTATCAGGAGGGCACAGTACAGGAGGAGTCAGGAGGGCACAGTACAGGGGGAGTCAGAAGGGAACAGTACAGGAGGAGTCAGGAGGGAACAGTACAGGGGGTATCAGGAGGGCACAGTACAGGAGGAGTCAGGAGGGAACAGTACAGGAGGAGTCAGGAGGGAACAGTACAGGGGGTATCAGGAGGGCACAGTACAGGAGGAGTCAGGAGGAAACAGTACAGGGGGTATCAGGAGGGCACAGTACAGGAGCAGTCAGGAGGGCACAGTACAGGAGGAGTCAGGAGGGCACAGTACAGGAGGAGTCAGGAGGGCACAGTACAGGAGGAGTCAGGAGGGAACAGTACAGGGGGTATCAGGAGGGCACAGTACAGGAGGAGTCAGGAGGGAACAGTACAGGAGGAGTCAGGAGGGCACAGTACAGGGGGTATCAGGAGGGCACAGTACAGGAGGAGTCAGGAGGGAACAGTACAGGGGGTATCAGGAGGGCACAGTACAGGAGCAGTCAGGAGGGCACAGTACAGGGGGTATCAGGAGGGCACAGTACAGGAGGAGTCAGGAGGGAACAGTACAGGGGGTATCAGGAGGGCACAGTACAGGAGCAGTCAGGAGGGCATAATGTTTGGGGCTTCTAAGTAATTTTCTCGGGGCCGTCTTTAATATGGTTTGGGCCCTGGGCAAACATTTGTTTTTGGGCCCCCCCTCCAGCTTATTTTGGGCCTGGCTGGTTCACATGTATGTGTTTTGGCGGCCCTCATTTGTGCAGGCACAGCAGCCCATTGATTTGAATGGGCTGCCATGCCTTTGTTTCCTGCAGAAAAAAGGTTCATTCAGCATTTTAAAAATCAGCTACCTTGAAATCCATTCTACTTTTGCACCATGCTACTTACCTGCAGTTCTTGCACACACAAACGCACTGTGTTTTTAAAAGCGTGACCTAAACGTCTAAAAATGCAGCAAGTTTGACAGTGCGGGGACTGCAGATAAGTGACAGCAGACAGCAGAATGGACAGACAGTGCTGTATTTCAGTGCTTGATGGGCATAGGTGTGCCGTGTGCGCAGCCTATTACATGAGGCATGAGCTTTTCTTTGAAGGAAATGCAGGCATGGCGGCCCATTCAAATGTGGGCCGCCAAAACACATACATGTGAACCAGTCAGGCCCAAAATAAGCCAATCAAGCAGTTAAATACAGACAGTAATGCCATGTGCTCTGAGGCCTTACTCTGGACTGCAGGGCTGCTCTGTGACTTAAAGAGTTCCTGTATTTTACACATGGCATGGCATGGGGTCCCATGGTGCTAAAGCAGAATGGACAGACGGTGCTGTGACCCCATGCCATGCCATGTGTAAAATACAGGAACTTTTTAAAACACTGACCAGACCTGCAGTGAATCATCAAATATTATAAAGACTTTGGGCACACTTTACAGAAAACTTGTATTTACAATATAGCAAACAGTGACATACCTTGAGGAACAGGACATGAAGAAGTCAGCCTCGGGAAGAGCAAACTGGGGATGTTATAAAATCACATTCTAATTCACTTTTATATACAAGCAGCACCCAGTGGCAGGAAGGGAGAAGTGCACGTCTAAAGGGAAGCCAGGGGTGCTGTACATTTTAAAACACTGGGAAGGGAAGCAGTACTGTCACCTGGCTGCGTGCCGCTGATGATTTTCAGCCTGATTTGTGGGCAACACAGGGGCTTAACGGGCGGCAGGGCCACCATCAGGAATCATGGGGCCCCTTACACAGCTTCAGGCATGGGCCCCCTGGAGCAGAGAACGGGGGGGTTCTGCCCCCCTTAAATTGAGAAGCGGGGGGGGGGGGGGGGGGGCGGGGCTGCGCGAATTCAGAAGCAGGAGGCCCTTTACAAAAAAAAGATTTAATAAATTAAAATATATATAAAAAAAAGTTGTGTAGCCATCCGGGGCCCTGGGGCCCTCTGGGCCCTTTAATAAAAATAAAAAAAGAAATAAAAAATATATTATTTTTTTTTTAAAAAGGGGGTTGCCATCTGGGGACCTCTGGGCCCTTTAATATTTTTTTTTTTATAAAAATAAATTACAAAAAAAGGGGGGTTGCCATCTGGGACCTCTGGACCCTTTAATAAAAAATAAAATAAAAAATATATATTAAAAATAAACATTTATATAAAAAAAGTGGGGTTGCCATCCAGGGGACCTCTGAGCCCTTTAATTATACATATATATATTAAATAAAAAGAAAATAAATAAATAAAATATAAAAAAAAATTATAAAAAAAAGGGGGGTTGCCATCCAGGGCCCTGGGGAACTCTGGGTCCTTTAATAATAATAACATTATTAGTTTTTTTTTTTATAAAACAAGTTTTAGTTCCCGTAGTTCCCCAGGGGGTTGTCATCTGGGGCCCTGGGGAACTACGGGCCCCAGGGGACCTCCAGACCTCTAAAAAAAATTGTCCCTTTAATAAAAAATAAAATAAAAATATATAAAATAAATATATTTTTTTATTTAAAAATAAATAAAAAAGGGGGTTGTCATCTGGGGGCCTCCGGGTCCCTGGGGACCCCTAAAAAAATTGTCCCTTTAATAAAAAATAAACATATATTAAAAAAAAATTGTCCCTTTAATAAAAAATAAAATAAAAATATATAAAATAAATATATTTTTTTATTTAAAAATAAATAAAAAAAGGGGGTTGTCATCTGGGGCCCTGGGGGCCTCCGGGTCCCTGGGGACCCCTAAAAAAAATTGGCCCTTTAATAAAAATCTATTTAAAAAAATTGGCCCTTTAATAAAAATAAAAATATATAAAATAAATATATTTTTGTATTTAAAAATAAATAAAAAAAGGGGGGTTGCCATCTTGGGCCCTGGGGGCCTCCGGACCCCTAAAAATAAAAAATAAATAAAAAAAGAAACATTTTTTTTTTTTTTTCAAAGGGGGTTGCTTTGGGCCCCCAACAGTGACAGGGCCCTGGGCAGCTGCCCCTGTTTGCCCTATGGTAGAGACGGCCCTGAATTTTCTAGCAAAAAATATGGATTTTAACTTGTAAACACCAAATGTCAGAAATAGGCTTAGGCATGAAAGGGTTATACATAGTAAACATTGATTATAGGATCCATTGATTATACATAGAATACTATTATCTATTATCCATCTACATCTCCGCCGGTTACGATGTATGAGAAGGATCCCCGCAGATCAGGGCGGGTGACGTCACCGCCGGTGATTGACAGCCTAGCTGCGCTGCCAAAGTCGGCGACTCGCATCCTCCGGCTCCTCTGATTGGACGGGGGAAAGGAAGGAGTGTGGCTGGATTAGCGGTCTGCATTGCTTTGCTTCCTTCCTAGAGGGAGAAGGGGAGAGCAGAGAGCCTCCATCCCCCAATCCCAGCACTCAGAGGCCCGGATGTTGGCTCCAATCCTGGCTTTTTATTCACTTCCATAAAAGGGCAGAGAAGAGCCTGAAGACTCCTCCGAACTTTCCTCACTTTGCTGGACCCTGAAAAGTTTTTTTTTTTTTTTCCCTCCTGTGCTCCCCCCCCCTGAGTCTTGCTGCCCCTCCTCCAGGCTGCTGCTCAGTTAGCAGTTGTGAGAAGAGAAGAGAAGAGAGGAGAGGGGAAAAGAGGAGAGCAGAAAAGAGGAGAGGAGGGGGAGGGGGAGGGGGAGTGACTGCAGCAGATTGAGAAGCAGTGACGTGATCCCAGCCTGGAGAGCTCAGCCAGGGGGACTCCATTATCTGAGCCTGCCCCTGTCCTCCTCTTTATTGTCCAGCCTGGGTGACCACTGTGCAAGCAGAGAGGTAAGTGTGTGATGCATGCATTTATTACCCCCCTCCATCCAAGCCCCATGCTCTATTACTCCCCCCCCCCCCCCCCATCCCTCTGCATGAAAAGTTCTATTGCAGCAAGCAGACAGACCGGTTTTGTTGGTTGGGATTGGAAACAGGTGAAGAGATTCCCAGCGAGGAGGATGTGAGGAGCACAATGGATGATGTGCCTGGCTGGCTGCGGAGAGGAGAGGGAAGGAAGGGAGCCATCCTGGGCTTGGAGAGTGAGAGGAGAGGGAAGGAAGTGAGCCATCCTGGGCTTGGAGAGGGAGAGGAGAGTGAGCCATCCTGGGCTTGGAGAGTGAGAGGAGAGTGAGCCATCCTGGGCTTGGAGAGTGAGAGGAGAGTGAGCCATCCTGGGCTTGGAGAGTGAGAGGAGAGTGAGCCATCCTGGGCTTGGAGAGTGAGAGGAGAGTGAGCCATCCTGGGCTTGGAGAGGGAGAGGAGAGTGAGCCATCCTGGGCTTGGAGAGTGAGCCATCCTGGGCTTGGAGAGTGAGCCATCCTGGGCTTGGAGAGGGAGCCATCCTGGGCTTGGAGAGGGAGCCATCCTGGGCTCGGAGAGGGAGCCATCCTGGGCTCGGAGAGGGAGCCATCCTGGGCTCGGAGAGGGAGCCATCCATCCTGGGCTTGGAGAGTGAGCCATCCATCCTGGGCTTGGAGAGTGAGCCATCCATCCTGGGCTTGGAGAGTGAGCCATCCATCCTGGGCTTGGAGAGTGAGCCATCCATCCTGGGCTTGGAGAGTGAGCCATCCATCCTGGGCTTGGAGAGTGAGCCATCCATCCTGGGCTTGGAGAGTGAGCCATCCTGGGCTTGGAGAGTGAGCCATCCTGGGCTTGGAGAGTGAGCCATCCTGGGCTAGGAGAGGGAGCCATCCTGGGCTAGGAGAGGGAGCCATCCTGGGCTAGGAGAGGGAGCCATCCTGGGCTAGGAGAGGGAGCCATCCTGGGCTAGGAGAGGGAGCCATCCTGGGCTAGGAGAGGGAGCCATCCTGGGCTCGGAGAGGGAGAGGAGAGGGAGCCATCCTGGGCTTGGAGGGGAGGAAGCTGCCCTGAGCTAGGAGGGGCTGCAAAGACCAGCCAGCAAGCAAACTTCATCCAGAGAGGGAGGCATGCTCTGCCAGATGGGAGTCATAGTCCCGCAGCCCCCCCAGATACAGGGTGTCTGAGCCACTTTATGATATATTGTTATTTTTAGGCGTTTTATAGGGTGCAGGCTGTTCACAGAGAGTTTTATTGAGTGTGAAGAAGAGCTTACACTCTAAACTTCCTGTCGCTTGTTGTATGTACACATGTTCAGTATAATTGGGGTGGAGAAAGTTGAGTATATGAAAGGGGGAGCCGTACCCCAAGACTGACCACTGAGTTCCTGAACCTAATATAGAAAATGTTTTTTATGTCAACACTCCCCTTTTTATTTTTTTATATATTTAATAATTAACTATAATTTTTTTTATATATATATATATATATAATTTTTTTATATTATTTAGGTATAAAATAGGGTGGTTATTTTAATTTTAGGCAAAAGTTATGCTCCCAGTTGCTTGTTACTATTAGTTGCTTGTTCTATTTGGACCATGAGGCCTTTTTTTTTTTTTAGGTGTTTTTATAGGGTGCAGGCTGTTCAGAGGGAGTTTTGAGTGTGAAGAAGAGCTTACACTCTAAACTTCCTGTCACTGGTTGTATGTACACATGTTCAGTTTAATTGGGTGGAGAAAGTTCAGTATATGAAATGGGGAGCTGAACCCCAAGACTGACCGCTAAGTTGCGGAACCTGTATAGAAAATATTTTGTAATGTCAACACTCCCATTTTTCGTTTTGTGTGTGTGTGTGTATATATATATATATAATTACTTTGTTTAATTCAACCAAATTACAGAGTAAATAATAATAATACATTTTACAACAATCAACTCTTAGTCCAACTACCCTTATGTCAAAAACCAGTTGCATATATCCTATATATCGTAATTTATTTTTATTATATTTTAAGTATAAATGGGGAAAAAAAGCGGTTATTTTAGTTTGATCGAAGGTAATCGTGCATGTTACAAATGGACCGTAAGACCTTCAGGTTTCGCACCGCGTGGATTTAATAGTGGTAAAAGTGGACCCGTACGTTCTAATACTGACCGTATGACTTTGCTGGTCGGGGCCCTAAACTGTCAAAATAGACCATTAAAGGACCCAGTGTACATAGGTGGGGGGGGGGGGGGTTGTCATGCTTTCATGTTGACTTTTGTATGGGGGTCGCGAATGCCATTGTACATGAAGTCCAAATTATCGGTCAGCTGTGCCGGGTTCCATTCAGCCAATAATAAAGTAAACTGATCACAAAATACAATTTTGATGAAGACGGACGATCCGGAATCTTCCCCTTCTATGGTGACCTTTTACTGTCATTTTATAAGAGTTCATCGTTTAGGATAGGGGTCTCCAAACTTTGGCCCTGGGGCCAGATGAGGCCCTTTTCTTGCTTTTATCTGGCCTTTGAGGCATAGTTCCTTCCACTGGTCCCCCCCCCCTCACGACGGGGGGCATAATACCTTCCACTGGTCCCCCCCCCTCCTCACGACGGGGGGCATAATACCTTCCACTGGTCCCCCCCCCTCCTCACGACGGGGGGCATAATACCTTCCACTGGTCCCCCCCCCCCTCCGATACGGGGGGGCATAATACCTTCCACTGGTCCCCCCCAACCCCCCCTCTCCCGACGGGGGGGCATAATACCTTCCACTGGTCCCCCCCCCCTCACGACGGGGGGCATAATACCTTCCACTGGTCCCCCCCCCTCACGACGGGGGGGGACATAATACCTTCCTTCCATGGTCCCCCCCCCTCACGACGGGGGCATAATACCTTCCACTGGTCCCCCCCCCCCTCACCACAGGGGCATAATTCCTTCCACTGGTCCCCCCCCCCCCTCACCACGGGGCATAATTCCTTCCACTGGTCATTGGCCCACTTTACCAAAATGCCCGTAATGGTTGTATTGTATCGGGCACCTGGAGAACCAGAACATTCATTTCAACTCTCTTCCCAATGTATTATATGTGCATTTAATGCATTGCTCTAAAATCCTCTTATGTGTAGCATTCAAAAGCCCTGAGGCTGCTGCTGGGCGCCGCCATCTTGGATGTGATGTCAGCGGGCTCAGAGCTGCCACTCAAAGGACCCCCCTATAGCAGTGATGGGAAACCTTGGCACCCCAGATGTTTTGGAACTACATTTCTCATGATACTCAACTACACTGCAGAGTACAAGAGCATCATGGGAAATGTAGTTCCAAAACATCTGGGGTGCCAAGGTTCTCCATCACTGCTCTATAGCAGTGGTCTCCAAACTGCGGCCCGGGGGCCAGATGCAGCCCTTTGCGTGCTGCTATCCGGCCCTCACCTTTAGTGCACTACCCCCCCCCCCACACACACACTGTCTGCAATGAATGATGGGGCACTGTTCCACCCATTGATACCAATTATGGGGCACTGTTCCACCCATGGATACCAATGATGGGGCACTATTCCTCTCCCTTATATTATTCAAGGGGAACGGTTTACTCCTGATGCCAGGACATTTTCTACTCCCGCTGGCCACAGTCCTGCCCTCTTAAAGTTTGAAGGACAGTAAACTGGCCCTTTGTTCAAGAAGTTTGGAGACCCCTGCTCTATAGTATTCCTCTTTGCTGAAGGAGGGGAGGGGCAGAGGAGCTAGGCCATCACAGACAGTAAATTAGTCATTCCCAAAAGGGCAGGCTGTGTAATGCAAGGAGGGAGGGGGCTGTGCTATAGAATTTATTATTATATACCATTTATATAGCGCCAACAGTTTACGCTGAACTTTCTATAGTGCAAGTTCAGAATTGCATTGCAAATCATAAAAAAAATCACAGAAAAATTCATTAATGTTAATTCTTTTTTTCTCCTTTATAAACTTATTTTTTTCTTAAAAAAACAAAAATGAAATGACTAAATTTTTCTGTGATATTTTTTTTTTTTTTTTTATTTTAGGAAGAAAAATAAATAAGTTCACAGAAAACAAAAAAATTATATTGCAGGGCAAACAAAAAATGAAATGACTCAATTTTTCTTTTTTTTTTTTTCTTCAATTTTGGAAATTGCTATCGAGGTCTCTTTAAGACCAAAGTGGTGTCACCCGCAGCAGCCAATCCGCATTGATTTTTCTGGGTTCGGATTCCCAGGAATTGAGAAAAGCTGCGAGCGGATTGGCTGGCGCCACTGCTCCTGTAAACTGCCCCGGTCTCAGTATAGTTTCGTGACCGATGACGCGCCGTGCGTCCTGTGATAGTTGTTTGTGTTTATTTCTGTGGAGTCGTATGATTCACTGCGTCTCTTCTTCCTCTTTTCTGGGGGGGACGAGGGATTTCTTGATTTGCGTTTTTTTGTGACTCTTGGGTTTGTTAGCAGCTGATGACGGGGATCGGCGATGGGCCCCGCTTCTGCAGAGCTGGGTGTGGATGAGGAATGGGTGGGAATCCCTGAGATTTGATTTATTATTATAATAATAATAATAATATTTTTTTATTTTTTTTATTTTTGCAATCGTCACATTTGTGACTTTGTGGTTAGCGAAGGATTAAAGGGGTCTATTTTTAGTGGCAGAGATTTTTTGTCACCAAAATGTATTTTCAGGAGAGAGATCCTGTTGCTGTTTATTATTATTATTATTATTATGTATCAGTTTTGTTGTGGATTTTGTTCACGATGTATCAATATTTGTGCAAAGATGAGTTTTTATGTAAAGTGTATGTCTACCTAAAACAGATTTTCTATTTTTTGAGTGGTGGTGTTGGTGTGGGGGGGGGGGGGGCGGGCGATCCTGACCTCCTTGGGGCCCTAAGCAAAATGACATATCACATTAAAGTTGAGAAAGGGGGGGGGGGTGTTCTGCTGTCGGAAATGACATCTTACATTAAAGTGAGAGGCAGGGGGTGCTGACTTCTTACTTCTTCTCCCATGCAGCCAGCGAGTTGAGAAGCGCGAGGGGCCAAAAATTACTTCTCACCTCTAGTAATTTGCGGGGCCCTAAGCGGCTTGCAAAGTGAGCCTATCGGGCAGATCTGGGTGCCCCATTCACTGTTTCATCGGACCGGTCTGATCGTGTGTACGCGGCCTAAGTGTACATAACAATATATGATGGCGCCCCATAGGGGCTTCGGCTAAAAAATCTTGCTTGCCGCGATCCTGGGAAGAGGCCACGGATTCGGCCTAGTCAGCAGCGTCTAGCCTCGAGGCCTTTTCCCAGGTCTCGCCTAAAAAATCCTGCTTGCTGCCATCCTGGGAAAAGTCCACGGACTAGGCCGGGCCTCGCTTAAAAAATCTTGCTCGCCACGATCCTGGGAAGAGGCCGCGGCTTCGGCCTAGTCCGCGATGTCCGACCTCGTTGCCTTTTCCCAGGATCGCGGCGAGCTGGGGGCAAGTATTTGTTTAGGCGAGGCCGCGGCTTCGGCCTACTCCACGGAGCGCCGGTCCTATGGAAAAAATAATCGATTTGGTCTGGATCGATTTTTGCCCTCGCAACTCGCTTCAGATTTTAAATGTCTTTTTATTCTTTTCCCCCAGCCCTCTTGCCCCCATAATTCACGTCTCTCTATAAACCTATATTGGTGTTTTTTAGGAGCAGGTGGCTAACCGGGCTGTCCTTTTTCCTTCCTCCACAGGATGACCAATATGGCTCTGGACGGGATACGTATGCCGGACGGCTGCTACGCCGATGGCACCTGGGAGTTGAATATCCTGGTGACGGACATGAACCGGGACGTGACGCTACGAGTGACGGGCGAGGTGCACATCGGAGGGGTGATGCTGAAGCTGGTGGAGAAACTCGGTAAGTTTTTTTTTTTTGCGGTAGGCGTGGCCGCTTTACAGCCATTGGCTGCGTCCCATCCCCTGTGGGCCGATTTGCAGAAGAATGGGCCCATTTTACTGCTTCCTCGCCCTCGTTTTGTGGGGGGAGTTTTGTTCACCGTGAATGAGTTTTTTTGTTCGGAGTTCACCCAACACCTCGTTCTTTGTTCAGCGTTCCACTTCTATAAAATTTTCTGCCTCGGAGTCATTCACGTTTTTGGCTTTGATGGGTGCCAGGTTTCCACTCCGGCTCGGTGTTTCCCCTTAAGGAAGAACGCCGGATGTCGCTCTGTGTAGAAGACGCAGGGTTTAGCCTTCTGTTAAATGTAGACCCACCGCGGCCCCTTTGTCTCCATATCCCTGGGTCTGCACACCTCTCCCTGCCAGGTGTTGTCCTTGAAGGGAGCCGGTTAGGATGGGAATGTTGGGCCTTCCTTTTCAAGACTGTAACGTAATGCCACTGTGTATCGCCGCTGCCCCCCCCCCCCTGAAAAATTGTCAGCGGACGCCCATGTTTCCTCCCAGTCTGACTCTAGATATCAGATATTCCAACCACTATCAACAACAAACAAGGCGATACTCGTGTGATTGCTGAACATGGACTGTTTATTAGAACCAGAATACAAGTCTTATATACAGTAGAAGAGGAGGTTCCCCCTCCTGCTCATATTACTCTAACAGTACACCTGTAACCAGAAACATCAATTAACATGAGCTAATTAACTAATCCCTTAAAGCAGTCGATGTGACTCCGCCTTCTCCTGGGCATTGTTATGATAAATCAGGATGTCCCTACAGGACAGACTTGTTGTCACCGAGCTTTACACAGCAGATGATACAATATCATAAGTATAAACACAGGACACCTTCTCACAATAGCAGGAGCTCCAGCAGGAGTCGGCCCGTCTCCTACATTGTACAGAGGCCAATGTGATCGGCTCTCTCACCTAACATGTTGAGTTCAAAATCAAACAAACCAAGAATAGTCTTTACATCTAGTCTTTACATCTATCCTGGAAGATATTGTGGAGAAATATCACTGTCCCATTCTAAGGAATCCAAGATATATTTTCTCAGTCACCCTGTGCCAGGATGGCCATACGAGGTGCATGGGGAGCTGAAACAAGGGTTTTCCGACCTCTCCAAGGGATTCTGGGTTCCACGGGCTCTCCCGTCACAAAGACCAAAACACTGTAGAGTACTGTAGGCCACTGTGGGAGGCTGGGGGGCACTGTGGAGGGCTCTGAGGGCCTAGAGAGCGCTGTGGGATGTTGAGAGCCTAAAGCAGGGGTCTCCAAACTTTTCAGACAAAGGGACACTTTATTGCCCTTTAGTCTTTAGGAGGGCCGGATTGTGGCCAGCAGGTGAAGAAAGTGTCACTGGCCTGGCATCCGTGAGAACAAATGTGGCCTCGGGGTTGGTGGTCAATAGGAGGAGGCGTATTTCCCCTATTAGTAGGAGGAATGGTATTCCATCATTGGTATTGGTTGACGATATAGTGCCCCATTGTTGGTGTCAGTAGGAGGAATAGTGTCTCGTATCAGTGAGAGAAACTGTGCCCCAAGGGGCCAGATAAAGGCTAGCAAAGGGCCACATCTGGCCCTCTGCCCGCAGTTTGGAGATCCCTGGCCTAGAGTATTGTGTGCCACTGTGGAAGCTGAGTGGCACTGTGGGACATGGTAAGGGTTGGGGGCACTATGGATGGCTGGAATAGCTGAAGATGACTCTGGGTCACTGTATAGGTTTAGGGCTCTCAGGGGCACTGTGGGCCACTGCGGGAAGTTGGTGATGTGGGGGGGGGGGGGGGGGCGGGCGGGCGTAACCCTTGCCTGCTGCAGGTGGTAAGAGTTTATTTTATATTTGGATAGTCCACATATCTGTATGTGGGTGTTGTGTTTTTGTGTTTTTTTGTTATTACACTGTATTGAGTGTCAGAAATGCACAATTTGAATGCCTTTCTATTCCATCTGTTGCCGTGTCCGTTAGTTTCAAACAATCCGGTTAATGATTTATGAGCGCCGTTATCTCTGTTTACATGAATAGGAACACGTCTGTATTTTGTAGAGTAAACATTTTTTTTATTATTTTTTTGAGGCGTTAGTCACTAGCTGGAAAAGTCAGATCTATCTGTATGTGTCTGTGTAAAAAAAAAATATATATATTCTGTATCTGTCCAATCCCGAGCAAGGGGGAGAGTCTAAACGGGCGGGAACACTACAGCTATTCAAATGAATGCTGTACCTCAAATATCGGGACTTTGAATATT
>JAJQKJ010000914.1:0-61191 GCA_029574335.1 Rana kukunoris
TTTTGTAAAGAACATTGGGGAAAAAATGTCACTCTCTAGATGTGCAAAGCTGGTGGAGACATCCCCAAAAAAAAACTTTAGTGGTTCTACAAACTATTGACTCGGGGGGGGGGGGGTAAGGGGGGGGGGGCTGAATACAAATGCACACCACACTTTTCACATATTTATTGGTAAAACAAATAAAAACCATTTATAATTTTCCTTCCACTTCACAATTATGTGTGACTTTGTGTTGGTCTATCACATAAAATACCAACAAAATACACTTATATTTTTGTTGTAACATGACAAAATGTGGAAAATGTCAAGCGGTATGAATACTTTTTCAAGGCACTGTACACTTTAGGATTGATTTTTGGAATTTACAAATGCAGCAATTTAGAAATTGGCTGAAAGATTTAGCACTGGAAAACACTTTTAAAAGAAAAGTGGTGTCTTTTATATATGACTATATAGATCAGACCAAATGAGTCAAATGAGGAGGCAAGAAGGACAGAGGGACTTTGTTCCAAATCAGAGACAGTTGGGAGCTATGGGTTCTGTGTAGTTAAATAAAGATAGGATGGAAGCCTCTGAATTTGTAAAAGGGACTTCTTTCCATATTTCTATGCTGACAATTTACCATTATTTAGCTGTCTGCGATTAGGTTCTGATGGAGTAAGTCATTCTGTTACTTATAGTTAGATATGTGCATTCCCATTCGTACGAATGTTATTTTCGTACGAAAATGTTCATTTTCGTACCCGCAGGATAATGTGTACATACGAAAAAATTAAAGCACCAAAATACGAAAACTACGAGATTTTGAATGAGCCGCATAACGAACAACAGCAAATACGAACGAATGATCCGACGAAAAAAAACGACAAAACGAAAACGGCAAAAGAACAAAAATGACATCTATAACAAAAGATTTACATTCTGTATTTTGTTTGAATCTTTTTTCTGTTTGTTTTCTGTTTGTTTTCAGTCGTATGTTCATTGTTCATATGACATCTATAACAAAAGATTTGCATGCTGTATTTTGTTTCAATCCTTTTTCTGTTTGTTTTCAGTCCTTTTTCTGTTTGTTTTCAGTCCTATGTTCCTTGTTCATATGACATCTATAACAAAAGATTTGCATTTTGTATTTTGTTTCAATACTTTTTCTGTTTGTTTTCAGTCCTATGTTCATTGTTCATATGACATCTATAACAAAAGATTTGCATTCTGTATTTTGTTTCCATCCTTTTTCTGTTTGTTTTTAGTCCTATGTTCCTTGTTCATATGACATCTATAACAAAAGATTTGCATGCTGTATTTTGAATCCAAATACGAACAGAAAAATATGGAATTTTAAAATAAGAATGCAAATCTTTTGTTATGATGTCATATGAACATACGACTGAAAATAGCAAAAGAAAAGGGTTTTCAAAGCAAATCATTGACGAAATTACGAAAATTATTGTCTAACAAGTAACGAAACATGAATTAAACAGAATAACGAACCATCCCGCATGTACGAAAATAAAACAGTAACGAAAATACGAAACGATCGGAATACGAAAAAATCGCGTCATACAAAAAATGAACGAGAACAAACAGAAAAACGGGCGTCTTACGAAAAACTAATGAAAACGAAAAAACGAAAAACGGAACGATACGAAACAGAACAAAAAAAAAGATTTTTTTTTCTGTGCACATGTCTACTTACAGTAAAAAATGTTTATGACTTGACTAACTCTAGGATCAACTCTAAAGCTGCTAAACATGGTAAAAAAAAAAAAAAGCAACTGTTAAAAAATATACAAGAAAAATAATGAATAGTAAATAAAGGTTTGCTGCCCTCTTGAGGATGTTTTAAACTAATTTACATGAATTTAGGTTGCATAGACTTAAAGAGATTGTAAGCCTTTGTTTTTTTTTATTTAAAATAACAAACATATTATACTTACCTCCACTGTGCAGCTCGTTTTTCGCAGAGTGGCCCCGATCGTCCTCTTCTGGGGTCCCTCGGTGGCTCTTACGGCTCCTCCTCACATCAGATAGCCCCCTAGGAGAAGTGCTCTCGTGGTGGGTTACCTTGCAGGTGCGCTCCCGAGTCCAGCATTCGGCATCCATAGACATGAATGCCGGACTCGGCCCCGCAGACTTTAGTACGATAGAAACAAACTGTTCAAATATCCTCTGCCGCAGGATTTAGTATTCGGATATCCAGCCTTACAGTTTAGAGCCTTTAAGCCGACCCAACATGCTGTAAGGTGACATAGGCTATGGTGCATCCTCCAATAAAGTTACCAGGCCTTCCCCGAGATACCAGCCTTCCGCTTGGTCCTCTCCAAGACAGGCCTGGTTTCCTCCATTGAGTGGCTTCCTCCCTTAGGACCGACAGCGCAGGATCACCTCCAAAGTGCAGGCCCCAGTCAGCACAACTGGGCCTACATGGCAGGAGTGCAGACTCGGACCAATGTGGCCCCGTGGCTGAACATCAACCATCATACACCTCGGGCCAGGAGGGCTTTGAGGCAAAAAGAGCCCCAAATGGCGTCTGCGCCCTTAAGTACCTTTCCCCAGCATGCCCAGCGGGGAGACCACTCCCACTGGGCTGTTCCCGGGGGAAAGCACCCAATATACTTTGGCCTGCTTGTATTCCAACATTTACCTGGGATGGTAACGCCACCTACAGGCAACAGTGGGAATTCCTTCAAATACAGCCATAGCCGGAACAGAGGCTGATTTAGTCTTAATTATCCCAAAATCTGAGCTAACAACCAGCTCAGACATCACTAAATTTAAAAATAGTGCCTGGTCATCAGCAGCAGGGCGCTACACATAATGATGGCATAACGTGCTAGTTTGCCTCGCATACTAGCACATTATTAAAATACTTTAGAACAAAGCCCTCCAGCGGCGCACTGTCACTGCTGACAGGCCTCCATCCTTACTCGGTCTTCCTTGTGGGTTCAAGTGCTAATTGGCCAAGTCCCTTCAAAGCACATGCACCAGTGATGTCACCCGCTGCATGTAGTGTGAATATCTCCTACACAGCACACGTTTAGGAAATATTCACTGTACCTACAGGTAACTCTTATTTTAAGCTTGTAGGTAGGTACAAGTAAAAAAAGGACTTCACTACCATTTTAATAAACACTGATTCTACTGCACAACCTGCTAGAGTTTTGTGTATATTCTCAAGAAATTACAGAAAGATTAGTGTTCTGCAGCCATCTGTTTTCAGCTAAAGGCTAATAGTCTGCTAGTATTCGGCACAGCACCACTTTACCTGTCATTGATTGGTCAGCCCTGCAGATTCAGTTCAAGATCCTGTTTTATTAGAAAGACATTCAAGCCTTATGACATCAGAAGAGGCCTGAACATCCACTTGGTAAAATTCTGAGAAAGTGTTTAAAAAAGATCAGGAAATTATGTTACAATGTCCAGGATGGGAGGGAGGAGTCTGGTAATGGCGCCAGCTGTGAGCTCACCATGAGCTCCAGGTCCCAAGCCCTCCTAGGCATGTAAGTGATATGCTGAGCGCTGAGACCCCGTCGCTATGAACCTGTGTTCCCCTGTTTGCCTGTCGGCGGTGAACTCTCCCAACCCCCTGGTACCTGGAACGGCTTACGGAAAGGGAGCGGGTGGCTTTGGCGTGAAGGAGACACACGTCCGTGACGTGCTGGGTGGTGTGTGCGGAGTTCGGGAAGCCGTGGAGCGGAGAGTCAGAGCCGCTGCTGCACTGAGGAGCGTGCGGAGGACTGCGGCATCCCGGGAGTGGCCGAAAGCTACCAAAGACGACCAGAGTTGGAGCCAGCACTCGGAGCAGGTAGGAAGGGGTAACGGAGCTGGCCGAGGACAAAGCCGAGAACGCCTGTATACCCATAACGAAGTAAGCTGGGAAAGTGAAAGTATGAGCGGGGCTGGATATTAAAGGGCGTCAGAAGTCAGAAGTATCAGAAACAAAGGGAAAGACTGGGGAGTTTTACTATAGTGGTTATAGGAACTATAGTTGTTTCAGCCCCCATCTCCTCCTCCCTGGATAAAAGAAGGCCCCCTCTAATAATTTTAAGTGAGATCGTACTGTCCATTTTTATGGGTACTGTTTTTTTGGGCATTTGAAAACTGTGCTTCGTTCTGAATGCTGTAAGCATAGGAGACTGGAAAAGAGAAGCCCTTCTCCAAGACTCTTGAGTGAAACGACCCAAGATATTGAAACAGTAATGTCCCCCGTTATATATAAAGATCAGGTAAGGGGGGATAGAAAAGAAAAAAGGAAAAAAGCGCCTCTAGGTTATCTAGTTAAATTTTAATAGCAAATACAAGTATCCAGCACTTACATATGGTGTAGCAGCGGCAGGAGATGAAGTGTTGGCAGTCTAATGAAGCAGGAGGTTAGGGGGGATAGGAAAGGGGAGAGAGTGTGGAGTACCTCCCTCAGTACTTCAACCCGGAACTTTTTTCTTTTTTGCTCTTTGGAATTTTTAACTGTGTCAGTCTGTGTCAGTCTGCGGATATAACTAAACCAAGCCAGTTAACATCAGTGTTTTCATGAAACTGTACCGTACTGTATCGCAGTACAGGAAAGAAGAAGTCTTGTTTTGAAAGTTGAACTGGACTGAACTGGACTGAAGAGGACAAGGTAGCAACTTAGTTCTCCTTGTTTGTCATATATAGAAGATCAGGTAAGGGGAGGTAGGAAAGGGAGGAGAGTGTGAGTACCCCCCTTAGTACTCCGACCTGGAATTTCTTCCTTTTTGGGACCCCTAACAGTGTTGGTCTGTTGATATAAATAAACTGTTCTGTACTGTATTGCATCGTGTCGCATTACACTGGGACTGTAGGTTGATATAAGAAGAAGAAATTAAATACAGTCATTTAATACAGTTAAAGCAGTTAAGCAGCAGCTTAAGTCGCAGGAAACATCGTACGCGCGAACGGTTATTGCGTGTAAGTGAGAACATACTGAGGCTTACAAAGAGCGAAGAGCAATATATTTTTTTTTATTTGGGGGGGAGCATGAACAATTGAGATAGTGAAGGAACTAATGACACACCTTCCCTCCTTGATTTTCCTTTCCTGCACCAGCTCCCGGTTTTTCCGCTGTTCTATTTTTTGAGATGATAGGCAGCATGAGGGGGAGATCGGGGAGAGGGAGAGCGGTACCAAAATCACCCCGTGTAAATTTAAGCCCTGGGCCTATGACTAAATATGTGACACTGGGCTCAAGCGGAAGTAATCAAGGTGTAGAAAAGCAGACCACTAAGGGATGGCAAACTGAAATAAAGGAGAAAAGGGAAAAAAAAACTCAAAGCAAAACAGCACCAGAAGTGAGCCTATATACAGAGTCCCAAGAAGAAATAGAGGTTGAAATATAGGGGGAAGTAGAAAGATTACGAAAAGAGGAAAAACAAAGTAAGGATAATCTCCCAACGAAATGCGATATGGAAACCATGTTTGCAGCCTTGGAAAAATCACTGAAAAATTTGGAGTCTTCATTGAAAAAAATAAATAGCTATAATTCATAATGATGTGGGACACTTACTCACCAGAGTAGAGAAGGTAGAAAATAAAGCGGATACCCATACAAACATGATAAAAGAATTTTAAAGGAGAAATAAAATCTCTATACAGAGATATTATAGAGCCACGATCATTGCACGAATGGTAGAATGGGGAAACAAACACAAGGAGCAGGAAAAAAAATGGATTCAAATAGAAAATAGCATAAGTAAAACAGCACTGTATAAAAATGTATGGATACCACGTAAATATAGAGTGTTAAATGGAGACACGCACAAATTAACAAAGAATGCCTTTTATGTATGGAATGCTTTACACAAACATAAGAAATGGATCTATAACTCACCTTTATTTCACTTACGAACACTATTTTTTTTATATCAGGAAAATAAACACGGTTTGGAAACAAATAGGGGTCAGCACAACTAAAAGATATTACAGAATTGGGGAAACACTTCAGAAGATTAATGAAGAAAACAGGTGGGATATTAATCAATGGGAATATCTACAACTAACACATCTGATAAAGTCAATACCCACACCACTAAGAGATGAAAATAATTTAACTCCACTAGAAAAACTGTGTTTTACACAAACACCATTAAAACATGTGATATCAAGAACCTATCAAATATTGACAGACGCAGAGACACAAGAGAAACCTGGTTTCATAGAGAAATGGAAAAAAAAGAAATAAATAAGAAATTTGCAGAGCAACAACTTGAAAGAATAATTGCATCCGTACATAACACCGCAACAGACATAAATACAATAGAAATGAACTATAAATGTATCTCAAGATGGCATAAGACTCCTGAAATGATAAACAAATTCAACAAAGATAACTCCTCACTGTGCTGGAGAGAATTCGGACAAATTGGAACAACTGCACACATATGGTGGGATTGTGTATATGTGTAGCGCTCTGAATGACTAAGTGAAAGTCAAATTACCATGCATTGATGAAAATTGTAATGCATCCAACAAAAAATACATTAAGGTACATAAATCATATGTGAGTCCCTAGCTGGCACGTGATACAAGTGGTCTAATGCCCCTACTAATAGGTGACAAAACGTAATAACTCAATAAATATAAAGTACATCAAAGTCAATCAAGTGAATGAGTGAACAAACGTAAATGCGTGACTTCTTCAGCGTGACGATCCCACCACCAAGAAATTTGCAGGCTTACTGGAACGTGTTGACCAGTAATGACATATGCCACTAAGGTCAGACAAGGCTTTAAATCACAGATGTCATAAACGATCCTTGGCAGGAATCATGCGCCCAACCGATCGGAGTATCTTTCAGTGGAGTGGATGTGTAGGAACAGGCCAAAAAGCTGTACTTGAATTGGAAACCCCAAACTGATTGGCTCAGTGTATTAGTGGTGCATATAGAGAAGAGAAGAGGGTGGCCACATAGCGTAATACCGTTTGATAAATGAAATCACTTTTATTCGCAGCTATCAAACTTACATTTGGCTGGAGTTAAAAGAGCTCTTGCATGCAAAATAGGGCGAGAGTGGAGTCCTCCCGATGCGTTTCGTGGTCAAAGCACATCGTCGTAAAATAAATAACTGGGGAGGAACTAGACAATAATATATATGCTTGTGTGTTTCACGATGTAAAAGGTTCCAATAAAAGATACAGAGAAACATTGCTTCCTCAACTAATAAACGCTGCTAAATGGCAAATACCAAAAAACTGGCTAAATAAAAACAAACCGGATATAAAAGAATGGTTTGCGCGGGTTGAAAATTATAACAGACTGGACTATCTCTGTAGTTGCGACAAAGGCCAACTTGAGAAACATAATAGTAAATGGAGAAGGTGGGAAGACTTCAAGTTGTCGGAGGAATATTTGAAGAAAATGTTAGAAGAAAGAGAGACCCAGAAACAAACCATGGGGAGTGGGGGAGGTAGGGGAGGGAGGTAAGATGGGAAATGGGAAGGAAGAGGGTAAAAGTACGGAAGAGTAGAGTCACAGAGGAAACAGGGGGGGGGGGAGTAAGGAGGAAAAAAAAAGGGGAAAAAAAAACACAACAAAGAGAAAGCTTAAAAGAAATACCACAGATGATGCAAAATTGCTAGTGTTGCTCACGAATATTCGCATTGCGAATATTCGCTACGAATATTGCATATTCGAGTATTCGCGAATAACTCGAATATCGCGGTGAATATTCGCAATTTCGAATATTCATATTTTTCAAATTTCGCAATCAATTTCGCAATCACGAAATTTCGCAATAGCGAAATTTCGCAATTATTTTTTTTTTTATAAAATATAGCGAATATTCGTAAATATCGAATATTCGTGATATTTTA
Source organism: Rana kukunoris (assembly GCA_029574335.1). Taxonomy (NCBI): domain Eukaryota; kingdom Metazoa; phylum Chordata; class Amphibia; order Anura; family Ranidae; genus Rana; species Rana kukunoris. The sequence goes on from JAJQKJ010000914.1 coordinate 7,826, forward strand.
TCCAAAAAAAAATAGCGAAATTTCGCAATCATTTTCGCTTTCGCATATGCGAAATTTCGCAATTTTTTTTTTTTTAGAAAATATAGCGAATATTCGTAAATATCGAATATTCGTGATATTTTATAAAAAAAAAAAAAATCGCAAAATTTCACATTAGCGAAATTTCGCATTGCCGAAAATTCGCATTGGCGAAAATTCGCAATTTTTTTTTTTATAAAATATCACGAATATTCGATATTAACGAATATTCGATATTAAAATATCGCGAAATCGAATATGGCGTATTCCGCTCATCACTAATAGAGACGTTGAAGCAATGGAACCATGAGCAGGTCTCTAGTTCTTGATAAAAGCTGAGGTGGTATAAAAAAGAGAAAAAAAAAAGTGGCGGTTTCCTAATGCAAAAAAACCCAAGAAGCATTTACAGAACTAGTAGAGTGTGCCTTGACAGGAAAGGTTTAAACCTGATCTTTAACCACCAAAGACAGCTACAGCGCAGGCTTAAATTGCTGGGAGGGCATACATGGACGTCCTCCTGCTTTCGCGCCTCCTGTGTACCCCAGGGGTTGGTACGCTCTGAGTTCACGGAGTCCGTGAGACTCGGCTTGTCATAGATCGGGTAAAGGACCAGTCACAGCAGGCCCTTTACTACGTGATTAGCTGTCAGCCAATGTCAGTTGATCACATAATGCCGGTTATCGGTTATACCCAGCGGTGTCAGGGATTAGAATGACATTGGTCTCCTGATCAGTGTCCACCAGTGTTGCCTCATCAGTGCCCATCAGTGCAACCTACCTGTGCTCATCAGTGCCCATAAGTGCAGCCTATTAGTGCCCATTAGTGCAGCCTATCAGTGCACATCAGTGAACGAGAAAAATTACATGTTTGCAAAATGTTATAACAAAATATGAAAAAATGTTGTTTTTTTTTAACATCGTATTTTTTTGTTTGTTTAGCAAAAAATAAAAAACCATAGTGATGATTAAATACTACCAAAAGAAAGCTCTATGGCCCGGATTCACAAAGCACTTGCGCCACCGTATCTCCAGATATGCCGCGTAATTGCAAATATGTGCCGTCGTATCTGTGCGCCGGACCCACAAATGAAGATACGCCTAAAAATAGGCTTCATCCCACCAAGGTAACTTGCCTACGCCGGTGTAGAGTGGGCGCATATTTGCACTGAACGCATGTGGCGCTCCCATTGATTTTCTATTCAAATATGCAAATGAGGGAGACACGGCTCCTCCTCAACTATCTCTAGAGGAGAGGTGTGGGCACTCCCCTCCACCAATATTACTGGGCTTCCCAGGGGGTCAGGCTGAGGCAGAGGATGTTTCGGGGATGGCATGGGTCAGACACTGGCAGACGACGGCCTAGCTCCCTCCAGCACATCTGTGCATGACACAAAACATTCACATGTTGGAGGACCCACACACTTGTCACATATTCCCTTTCACCCCCTCACATGCTACACACTATGGAGGATAAAACACACTTACCTCTCCTCAACTCCTGATCAGTGGAGTCAAAGCCCTCCAGGCCCTCCACCTGCTCCCACTCGAGACAGCTGGCGATCACCTCCTTCTCCGGGGTCAACTTCACAGCACAAGGTGGGCTGCTCCCTGTGCCTCTGAGGTGCCTTCTGATGAGGGCCAGTTTGTCCCGGACACGCCGATGCATGTCATTGATTTTTTTTGCTATGTCCCTAGGGGTCCTGGTCTCATGCCAAAGGGCATTCACCTCCAGGGTAATCTGATCCAGGATCTCCATCTTCCTGGCCCTGCTGGTCCTGGAGCTCTGTGCCCCATGGAGGAACACATCAAATTTTGAGATGGCTGATGTGAGGATAGCCCTCCCATCTGAAGAGAAGTTTTTTTTCTCCTGTCCCTCTCAGTTTCAGCATCAGACATGGCTCCACAAAAGTACTCTGCTCCAGGGGGAAGAGAAGAAAGCTGGTGTACTTTTACACCGGACAGGCGTATGGCTGGGCGTATTTATGCGCTCGGCGTAAGCTGGTGGGCCGGCATATCTAAGGAAGTTGCGCCAGCGTAGTTGTGAGCATGCGCATAGGGGTGCTGACCATACATCCGCATCACGTCGCATGCGCCGTTCATGATACGCCAGGCATAAAGCATTGCACCATGCTCGGACCATCATTTGCATGTGGTCACACCCACTTACACTTACGCTGGTTTACGCCTACGAAATTATGTTACGCTGGCGCAACGTTGGGAGCATTTGCTTTGTGAATTCCATGCTTGCCTCTCTGCATTGCGCCGGTGTGAATCCGGGCTTATATGTGTGATAACAATTATAAAAAATCTATATGGGTATACTGTTGCATGACTGTGCAATTGTCATGCAACAATTGCACAGTCACAGTCAATTGTAAGACCGCTGCGCAAATATCTAAATATCTAAAAAAATGCAACCTGTAGAATTTTTTAAACATCGCCTATCGAGATTTTTAAGGGTAAAAGTTTGACGCCATGCCATGTGCGGGCGCAATTTTTAAGCGTGACATGTTGGGTATCATTTTACTCGGCGTAACATTAACTTTCACAATATATAAAAAAATTGGGCCAAATTTATTGTTGTCTTATTTTTTAATTCAAGAAAGTGAATTTTTTCCAAAAAAAGTGCGCTTATAAGACCGCCGCTGCGCAAACGCGAGAAAAAGTATTGCAATGACTGCCATTTTATTCTCTAGGGTGTTAGAAAAAAATATATATAATGTTTGGGGGTTTTAAGTAATTTTCTAGCAAAAAAAAACGTTTTAGTCTCGTAAACACCGAATCTGAAAAACAGGCTCGGGTCTCAAGTGGTTAATATACAAAAGTGGGACTGCATGTATATACAAAAGTGGGACTGCATTTATATACAAAAGTGGGACTGCATTTATACACAAACGTTGGACTGCATTTATATACAAAAGTGGGCATGCATTCATATACAAAAGTGGGGCTGCGTTCATATATATACAGTGAGGCTGCATTCATATGTACAGTGAGGCTGCAATGATCTTGTACCATGTCTGCATTCTCTGACCATCTCTTGTACCATGTCTACAGTCTCTGACAATCTCTTGTACCACGTCTGCAGTCTCTGACCATCTCCTGTATCATGTCTGCATTCTCTGACCATCTCTTGTACCACGTCTGCAGTCTCTGACCATCTCTTGTACCACGTCTGAAGTCTCTGACCATCTCTTGTACCACGTCTGCAGTCTCTGACCATCTCTCGTACCATGTCTGCAGTCCCTGACAATCGTCTACAAAATATGGGATAGATTTATGGCATTTATATTTAAATATTTTTTACTAGTAATGGCGGCGATCATTGATTTTGTAGCGGTACTGCAACATTGCAGCGGACACATCAGACACCTAATTGAGTTCTGTAAGCAACACCTTATTTTCTGGCAGTGCCCCTCTCGAGACTAGACTCTGGATCCGCCCTTGGTTCAGACAGAGGGTGAGGAGTAATGCCGCCTTATAGGACATTCAGATTAGAATGAAAACTCCTCCTACAAGTTTTAACCAGACGCTCTATCTTTTTACAGCAGTTTTTCCGTTGGAAAAAGTCTGATGGAGCATACACACGGTCGGGATTCCCCACCAAAAGCTCTCATCAGGCCTTTTCCAACAGGAAAACCGATCGTGTGTACGGGGCATAAGACCCCATTCACACTAAGGTGCTTTGCAGGCGCTACAGTGCTAAAAATAGCGCCTGCAAAGCTCCCTGAAAGAGCCGCTCCATTCACACTGGAGCGGTGTGCAGGCAGGGCATCAGAAAAATTCCTGCCAGCAGCTTCTTTGCAGTGCATTAGGAGCAGTGAATACACAGCATCTAAAGCACCCCTGCCAATTGAACGTCAGTTAGCCAATCAGGGGTCAGAGGGGGTGAGGTTGGGCCAAAGCTCCATGTCTGAATGGACACACAGAGCTGTGACTCGGTTCTGGTGCTCCCATAGCAAGCTGCTTGCTGTGGGGGCACTCAAGAGGAGGGAGGGGCCAGGAGCACAGAAGAGGGACCCAAGAAGGAGGATTCAGGCTGCTCTGTGCAAAACCAAGGAGGAGGTACGTATAACATGTTTGTTTTGTTTTTTAAAACTAGACTTTACAATGCCTTTAAGATAACCTCAGGAACATGTATTTAAAGGTTGATGAAACTGGTTATGGCTCGAAAAATTATACCATATTTACAACCTAGTACTAATTAACCAGAATTTATTAATAGAACAGGTCCTGTTACAAGCAACCCATTTTTTTTAAAGAGGGCTCATGGCATACTACGCAGGAGATGTTATCGGGTGGGATGCCCTACCAACTGGATTTTTGGAGGGCATTACAATTGCGGCACTTCTTAGACACTCTGAAACCCCCAACTAGATACGAGCGCAAATTAACAAGGTTCGAGAGGTACTGTAGTGGGAGTGGAGTGCTTCGGCACTCCCTCTCAAGAATCAGTGAACTATTGAACGCGCCGACGGAGGACTCCCAAACCCCTTTTTTCAATAAATGGGAGGCGGAGCTGGGAAGACCCTTTACAGAAGAGCAAAGGAACAAAATACTCCGGAACATATTTGAATCATCAGTCTGTGTGAAGACACAGGAGATGAATTATAAGATATTATCTCAGTGGTATCGTACACCGGTAGTATTAAAGAGGTGCTTCCCAGAGATCTCGGACAGATGCTGGAGGTGCAGTAAGAAAGAAGGAACCCTATTGCATATCCTGTGGTCATGCCCTAAGATCTTAAGTTTCTGGACAAAGGTTCAGGGAATAGTGCAAAAATTCAGTAAAGAAGAATTACCACATGAGTGGCCCTTCTATTTATTACAGGACACGGAGCTATCGGTAAAATGCTATAGGAAATCCGTGGTCTGTCACCTTTTAAATGCAGCCGCGCCTGCATCCCATGGATGTGGAAACAGACACAGTCACCAACGGTAAAGACGTGGCTTAATCAAGTGGAAGATATGAATAAAATGGAGGACCTGGTGTGGACCTCAAGGCAGAAGCAGAAGGTGTATTTTGATACATGGGCCGACTTAGATACTCAGAAGTCGGGAAGGCTTTGTTAGATATGCAATAATGGAGGGACCTGGCAGTTGTTGATGATGTTATTATGTACCATTTGGGTATTTTGGTAAATTTCATTTTTTTATATAATGTTATGACTGCATGGCCAGAGGAATGGCCTTTCCCCTGTATGTCACTTTATATGTTTAAAAGCAATAAAAGAAAATTGAAAGAATTTATTTTACAAAGTCTGTCAAATTTTTACTTTAACATTTTAAATCTTTGGATTGTCTTTGCAAATGCTTATTGCATGTGATGTCCTTCAGACATATTTTATAAAAAAAAAAAAAAAAATAATAAAAAAAAAAAAGCCTTTCTGTAAATTAGAGCTTGGTAATTTTTAATTAGCTTTTCTAGAAATTTGAAAATAGAACATTTATCAAAAAAAATTTGAACATGCCTAAAATTAACAGTCATATTTCTTGTTTCATCTACTCAGAGAACAAAAGATGAAACCTAATTTGGTCGCTGTTGAAAAATTCTTCTTTTCTCCAGTTTTTGTAAGCAGGCGCTTGTGTTTTTTGGTAATGTCCACTAGAGGACACCAATTTCAAGCAAGCCTGTGTTAAAATGTATTAAAATGTATTAATTCTGTAGCTTTATATTTTAAACCTTTATTCTCTTCCAATTACAGATATTTTGATTATAAAAAAAATAACATAAGCAAAACACGGATGGTAACTTTGTTATAGTAGACTCTGCTATAAAGGTTTATTGTACTCAGTGGTAAGGGTTCAAAGAATTAAAGTGATATTAAACTCTGGTTTAAAAGAAACATTATATTCAAGTTTTCATTCTTAACTCAAAAAGTACCTTCTATTCCTCTCAGCCTTCTTAACCACTTCAGCTCTGGAAGGTTTTACCCCCTTCATGTACAGGCCATGTTTTGTCATTCAGCACTGCGCTACTTTAACTGGTAATTGCACAGTAATGCAGTGCTGTACCCAAACAAAATGTATATAATTTTTTCCCCCCACACAAATAGAGCTTTATTTTGGTGGTATTTCACCACCACTGGGTTTTTAATTGTTTTATTATATAAACAAATAAACAAAAAGTTTTAAAAAATAAAATAAAAAAATAGTTTTTTTTTTTTACTAAGGCCGCGTACACACGAGGAGACATGACCGATGAAAACGGTCTCTGATGACCGTTTTCATCGGACATGTCTCCGGGGATCTTTTGGTCTGATAGTGTGTACACACGATCAAACCAAAATCCCCGCGGACAGACATCGTGGTGACGTGGCGGTGACATGGCGGTGACGTGGCGGTGACGTTGACGCCGCGATGTCCGCAAACCAGGAAGTAAAATGCTTCCACGCATGCGTCGAATCCATTAGACGCATGCGGGGGATTTCGGTCCGCTGGTTAGGTGTACTAAACAGCGGACATGTCCGACGGACAGGTTTCCAGCGGACAAGTTTTAAAGCATGTTTTAAAACTTTTGTCCGCTGGAAACCTGTCCGCTAGGCTGTACATACGATCGAATATGTCTGCTGAAACTGGTCTGTGGACCAGTTTCAGCAGATATGTTCGATCGTGTGTACGCGGCCTCACAGCTATAAAACATATCCAATAAAACAAATATACAGTAAAACCTTGGATTGTGAGCATATTTTGTTCTGGAAACATGCTTGTAATCCAAAGCACTCGCATAATGGAAACTCAGATGATTCGTTCCACAAGCATTTATTCATAAGTCCTTCAGTTAATAGTCCAAATAAAAAGATTATACCAATGTGACCAGGTTGTGTAACCATAAAATGTCAATTCACAAATGGAAGCCTCCACAAGGAGATTAGAAGAAAAATCCAGCAGGAGCTACAGAGCATAAAAGAGAAGAGAGACGCCTCTGAGTGTAGCAATCTGGTTACATTTAATAAAGGTACAACATTTAGCAACTCACATGGTTGATGATTAAAAGAGGCACATCCAAGTATGCAGGCACCCGGGGTAAAGCTGTCCACACAGACCATCCCCCTCACTGACTGCTTTCACCGATGTCAGTCTGCAGTCGTGACTGGGAAGACTACCCTGCAGTAGAGCCATCTAAAAGTGAGCCTTGAAGCACTCGTGGACCGCAGTGTGGAAGGGATGACATTGATTGCGGTGCAGAGGACGGTCTATGTGGACAGCTTTACTCAGCATGCCTGCATACTTAAATGTGCATGTTTTAACCACTTCAACCCCAGAAGAATTTGCACCCTTTCCTGACCAGGCTATTTTTTGGCACTGTGTCGCTTTAACTGACGTTGTTCCCAAACAACCCGCAAGCCGCTGGCACGCTCATTTGCTTCCGGCAGCACACAATGGGAAGCGACGTAAGATAACGTCGATTTGCCCAGACGAGCCATCCTGCTGCAGTATAACTGCGGGGGCTGGTTGGCAAGTGGTTAAATAATGCATTATTTAAGCAATTTCAAAACTCAGTGCTGTATCTTGGCCTAGGCCGACAAGGCGTAAGCCTAGAGCGGCACTTTGCGGCCCTAGGCCTAGGCCATGTCAGCCATGTCAGCTCCCACGGCAGCCTTCCACGGTCGCCTTCCGGCTCCCGCACAAATATACCCCCGGCGAGGCGGCCTGTACCGTGGTACTTGCTAAAAGCAGTATTGGGCGTAATTGGCCAGGGGGAGGGAGCAAATGACGCCCCCATTAAATGCCTGGTGACTGGCCAGAGCGAGTGCATGTCATTGCAGTGACAGAGGCGGAGCCTAAAGCTCCACCTACCCTTCTCCGTGCAACATCCCTAGGCATCTTCTCCCCGGCCCGGGATGCGGGGTCTTTCTGTGACTGAAGGAGGAAAAGAGACGAAGATGTGTGGTGGCCAGTACAGCAGGTAAGCGGCATTTATATTTTGGAAATCATAATCCATATAAAGTGGCAGTGCTCGGCATGGATTAATGCAAATTTTCAGAGCATATTGCAATATAGTGCTCCATGCATGCTCAAACTTATTAAACAGTCCACATTCAGTGAAAGTTCATGTACTGCAAACTTTGCAGTACATGAACTTTCACTGAATGTGGACTGTTTAATATGTTTGCATAGGTTCCAGCATGCATGGAGCACTTTGCAAGGCATGAGCTTTCACTGAATGTTGACTGTCTAATATGTTTCCATAGATTCCAGTATATGCAACGTGCACCATGCTGAAATCAATGCAAACCCATTAAACAATCCATATTGAGGCAGTACTCCTAAGCTGCACTGGTAGGCTGCACTGATGAGCACTGGTAGGCTGCACTGATGGGCACTTATAGGCTGCGCTGATAGGCTGCACTGGTGGGCACTGATAGGCGGCACTGGTGGGCATTGATAGGCGGTACTTGTAGGCTGCACTGATGGGCACTGGTAGGCTCCACTAATGGGCACTGATAGGCAGCACTGGTAGGCTGCACTGATGAGCACTGGTAGGCTGCGCTGATAGGCTGCACTGATAGGCATCACTGGTGGGCATTGATAGGCGGCACTTGTAGGCTGCACTGATGGGCACTGGTAGGCTGCACTGATGGGCACTGGCAGGCTGCACTGATGGACACTGGCAGGCCGCACTGATGGACACTGATAAAGGTAGCACTAATGAGGCTGCACTGAAAGGACTGTACTGATGGGCACTGATAAGGCTGTACTGTTGGGCAGAGATGAGGCGGCACTTTTATGCTGCACTGATAAGGCTGCACTGATGGCCACTGATCAGGCTGCACCGATGGCCACTGATTAGGCTGCACTGGTGGCCCCTAATTAGACTGCACTGATGGGCACTGATAAGGCTGCACTGTTAGGCACAGATGAGGCGGCAATCTTAAACTGCACTGATAGGTCTGCACTGATAAGGCTGAACTGATGGCCACTGATAAGGCTGCACTTATGGCCACTGATGAGGCTGCACTGTTGGGCACATATGAGATGGCATTCTTAAGCTGCACTGAAAGGGCTGCACAGATAAGGCAGCACTGATAGGCTGCACTGGTGACCCCTGATGAGGCTGCACTGATGGGTACTGATATGCTTTATGTTGATATTGTTAAGTTGTTAATATTTACCTTTGGAACTTTTTTTTTTCTTTTTTTCTAAGTGTATTTTTGTGCGTGAACTCGAGAGAGAGGAGCCGGACTGCAGGAGTTGGGAGTAGGCAGACCCTCCCCCCAGAGGCAGTCGCCATCCTTCTCCATGCCCCCGGTGGCAATGGCCGGTGTGAGGGGGGGCCTCCCACTCACCCCGCCCTACCTGCTTCACTTGGGAGCCCAACTGGGGCCCAACGGGGCAGAGGGACTCCCCCTATGAGGGAGTGAGGGGGTCTAGCCCACCCAGCCAGCCCCGCAGGTCCTTCGCCTCTCTTTATTTTAGGATACCGCATGGCCAAAGTGTGTGCGTGTTAAACCAATTTCGTGTGCGTGCAAGTGTGGTGGTTTTTTGTTGGGGGGTGGGCGTACTAAGCACAGGCGTACCTTGCATAGCACACCCCACCGGGAGCCGGGCTGAGACCACCAAACTCAATTCACATGTAGCCGAGACTGGGATCCGAACCCTTGGCTGCAGAGGTGAACGGCTTACCTTTGGAACTTAATTCTGCATAAAACATTTAACAGTGTCATTTCATAAGCTATGTTTAGGGGGGAGTAGGGGTTGGGTGGGCCAAGTGGTGGCAAGTAACTCTTAAGACCTGGCTAGTGGCTCAGGACTTGAAATTTTGAGCCCTGCATTGTACATTCACATCAGTCCCTGCCCTCAAGGAGCTTGCAATCTAAATCTAAAGGTAGGGGCAACAATTTAGACAGGAGCCAACTACAACTGGATTGATTGATGCAAGTATGGAGTGAATGGTGCGTCAATGTGTGTGCTAATGTACAGTAATGAAGAGGCAGAGCTCTAAGAGGAAAAGGTGGAGCCTAAAAAGGAATGGGTGTGGTTTACAGATGATAGGTTGTGTCTTAAAGGAGTTGTAAAGGAAAACCTTTTTTTTGGCTAAAATTAATGTCTGCAAGGTAGACAGACAGAATAGTGTAATTATTCTGTTAAAAAAACAAGTAAATACCTATTAAATTCCTTCATCTATATCACTTCTGGCATTCTAGTTTCTGTTCTCTCATTCACTTCTTGGTTTGCATCTCTTGTTCATGTAAGAACTATATTTCCCAGTATGCATTGTGGCACGCCCAGTAATTCACACCTCCTTGAAGTCTCTAACACGTAGAGAGCATCCTGCCGCACTGATGTAGTTCCCAGGAGGGGGCGAGCACGTCACTGACCACCGCAGTAAAGCCTCCCTTCATGGTGGTGAGTAACAATCAGACAAGCAGGAAGTGAACAGAACAGAGAAGAAATAGAGCAACTTCTGAGCAAAAACAAACAATGAAAGAGGAGTGAAAAGAGGAATGTCTGCAGGTAAAGTATGCTTATTATGAAAAAAAAAAATCTTTACAACCCCTTTAAGTAGGAAGGGGTGTGACTTTCACAGGATCGTATTTAAATTGGGTGCATGAGTTTAGTCAGGCCTAGGGCAGTACGAAACGTAAATACACACCTGCCCTGGATGCCACTGCCAGTTATCAGAGGAGTCCTGTAATGCAAAGTAACACAGTGTGCTCTGGACGGACGGTGGTCTGAGGGGAGGGGAGGCATCAGGCCTGCTGTAATTGTAACCACAATTACTGTACACTCCCAGTCTGCTCTGGGCACTTGGCAGTGCGTTTGTCTCATCCGAAGGATACGGGACTCGGGAGCATCAGCCTGGCTGGCCTGTAAGACACTGACAGTCGTCTCGTCACGGTGCGCTTGCTTGCGGGGAAGAGATTGCAGAAGTAGGCGAAGTTCGTTCATGAGGGTAAATGTCTCGGTCTCACATTTTTGTTCCATTTTAATTTCTTAACAAAAATGGATCTGATTTTCGTCATCGTTTTTGTCAGTGGACGAAAATGTGGTGTACTTTTTCGTAAAAATTTAATCACTGTAAGGTCCCTTTCACACTGGGGCGTTTTTCAGGCGGTACATCGCTAAAAATAGCGCTGCTATACCGCCTGAAAAAATCGTGCCCTGTAGTCTTTATTGTGAAAGCCCGAAGGCTTTCACACTGAAGCGGAAAGGAAGGATTCCCCAAAGCGGGGCTTTAACGGTTACAATTGATTCAAGTAGCGTAAATAATTACAATAAAAGTTTATTTATGCAAAAAATATAAAGAAAAAATGTTTAAAAAAAAAGTTCATAAGTGTGTATTGGACTCTTCCACAAGGGTAAATTCAGCCCCTACGCGTTTCAGAACCAAGTCCCTTCTTCAGGGGCCAGTGTCCGTGTGGGGTCGCACTGTATACAATATAAATATAAATTAGCATATCAAAAATATTACAGAAATTGTTTTGGTACATAATAGGAAAATCATTAATTTCACATAATACATATATCATACCCGTCACCATGTATGTGAACTTATGAAAGGACCGGAGGACATCAAAGCGGTAGCACCAGGGCTCCTGAGGAAGAAAAGAGGAGCACACAAACGGGCAAAAGGCCTCCCTCTCTTCCAGGCAAACCCGGGGCAAACACTCTGGAGCGTGAAAATTATATACTGCCCCTGCATAAGCAAAAACTGTATATACGTGTAAGTGAGTAAATATATTGTAAGAAAAAGAAAGTTCCAAAGATATTAGTAATGTACGTAGTAAGCAAGTAAGTGCCAAACAGCACTGCCAGCATAGATATTTATAAAAGGATTGAATAATAGAACCCTAAATCACAGGGCTCAAACTGCATACTTGAAAAGTGAAGATGTAATACCGAATGTGGCTAGAGAGGTCAGAGGAGAGTTTATTGGTACTCTGTATGTAAAACAAATATGTATGTTTTCAATGTATAGTCAGTTGGTCTGCCAGGTCCCCCCCCTATACAGGTTATACAAAAGGTATCAAAGTAAGCCAGAGGGTTACCAGAGCTTAAATAGGAAACCGGGGTATTAATTACCTTTGAGGATATTAACTAGCACCACCACCGCCGTGACAGGCATATTAGGTGGCGGTGGTATTTATATGTAGGCTGATGGGGGAGGGGTGGGCGGGGGCCATGACACGCTAGCCACATCATTGGATAGCATCGTATAGCGTCTCCGTGTTTCCATGGAGACGCCACAGAGAAGAGCCAGAGGGGCGGGGAAGAGCGGTGCGGGACGGCACACAACGCAACAGCGTCAAAGACGCCTACAATACCGCCCACCACTGTCCCAGACCAGGAAGTAGATGCAGGACGCGGGCATCGCATTGGTAGACGGCGTCCTGAAGCGTCTCCTGGTTGTTATGGAGACGTCACAAAGAAGTCTCAAAGGGCGGGGACGAAGGGGGTGGAATAGCGAGTGACGTGTAGTGGCATCACATGCGCCAATAACATCACACGCTACCATCCCAGCTCTAGAATGTCACAAATCGGAGTCCCTTACAGAGAAAGCTCACACAGGGCAGGACGGGGGCAAAAACAAAATGCAAAAAAGGCACATATACAAAAAACAAAATGCCATACACAGTATGAGTACATGAGACAAAATATCATGTAATGTAGGCAAAAAGCGCAGCATATGTATGTCTGAAGACAAAGCATAATGACAGGTAAATGGGCATGCCGTAGCGAACCACCAAATGCAACGACTTATGAAACTTGTATAGTACAATCAGAGGGGATCCCCCTAAAATAAGGGAACCCTAACTGACATCAAACACACTACCAGAGGCCAGAAGGGATGGAGTCCCAAACTGGCCAACAAAGTGACGCCAAACTGGGTCCAGAGGGAATATGGGGGACACGAGGGACGGCCCCACCCACAGAAAAACACCTAGGGTACAGGTACGTCCCAAATGCACCCCACATCTCTCTGCCGACGCGGTTATGACCCCATGATCACCGGCCCCTCAAAGTGCGGCAGCCACCCGGGTCATGGGCAGACCGCCCCCAGATACGGGGGATCGGCCTACGTGCGTCAGGCCTAAAGGAGAAATGGAATGCCCCCAAGCCCGAATGTAGCCACCAACAAAAGGTCAACCGGTCCAATATAGTCCAATGGGAAATTACAGAAAAGGATCGTATATCATATAACAAATAACCCATATTTGTGATACCATCCCTGTAGCAGTAAACAGAAATTACACAAAACAGTAAAAGCAGAACCAGAGCAGAAAACATAAACATACACAAAACAAACATCGTATAATGGTAGCAAAGCAAAACCTCCCATATCCTTGCATCTTAACCACTTCAGTCCCCGCTTATCGTCAATTGACGGCAGCTTAGTGGATCTGAATATCCAAGCTGCCGTCAATTGACGGCATCGTGTTCTGCGGCCACTGGCACGGCGCGTCCCCGAGATGCCAATGCGCGTGCCTGTCGGTCGCGATGTCCGCCAGGTACCCGCTGATCGTCAGTTTTAGAGCAGGGACGTGAAGCTCTGTGTGTAAACACAGAGCTCCACGTCCTGTCAGTGAGAGGAGACAGATGCTGTTTCTATTGTACATAGGGAATCAGCATCGGTCACCTCCCCCAGTCAGTCCCCCTCCCCCACACAGTTAGAACACACCCAGGACTCAGATTTAACCCCTTCCTCACCCCCTAGTGTTAACCCCTTCACTGCCAGTCACATTTATACAGTAATTAGTGCGTTTTTATAGCACTGATCGCTGTATAAATGTGAATGGTCCCAAAAATGTGTCAAAAGTGTCCGATGTGTCTGTCGCAATATCGCAGTCCTGACAAAATTCGCAGATCGCCGTATTACTAGTAAAAAAAAAAAAAAATTGTCAGAATTCTATCCCTTATTTCCTAGCCACTATAACCTTTGCGCAAACTAATTACTATACGCTTATTGCGATTGTTTTTTTTTACCAAAAATATGTAGAATACATATCGGCCTAAACTGAGAAAAAAATATATATATTTTTTAAAAAATTTGATTTTTATTATAGCAAAAAGTAAAAAATATTCTGTGTTTTTTTTCAAAATTGTCGCTCTTTTTTGTTTATAGCTAAAAAAAAAAAATGCAGAGGTGATCAAATACCACCAAAAGAAAGCTCTATTTGTGGGGAAAAAAGGACGTCAATTTTGTTTGTAAGGCACGTTGCACGACCGCGCAATTTTAATTTAAAGCGACGCAGTGCTGAAAGCTGAAATTTCGCCTGGGCAGGAAGGGGGTATATGTGCCCAGTAAGCAAGTGGTTAAATTAATCCTTTTCACACTGACCAGAAGCGAATCCTTCTAGAAAGGGTTGTGGCAGGTGCAGCACTATGAATTGCCTCATGCGCTGTGGCATTAGAAGAATTGTGATATCTCTAACTTTTCAATCCAACAAGACTGTCTATTACTCTGAAATTCCTCTATTGCCGTTCTATGGAAGCAGCAGGTTTAAAGAGCACACCAAATGCTTAAAATAACTTCTTTAATAACTTAACTTTTCTTCATATAAAATATTGCTGCTTTGCAGCAGACAGTCCATGTACAAAACACGTGATGAATAAAGTATAACAGAAAATGGTGGTTCAAATATTCAATCTTGTCATTTAACATAAGATGGTGGATATATTTCTTCTTCAGTATTTACTCTCTCTCTCTCTGTAAGTTATCAAAGCATTCTCTGATTTCTCTGAAGGATATAACTCTGTTTGCAACTTGGTTTGCAGGTTGCTTTTGCAGGGTTAGCTTAGTTTGGTTTGATATGGTTCGGGTTTGATATTGTTCGGGTTTGAAGGTTTGGGTTTGATGAGTGATTCAGGTTTGATGAGTGATGAGTGATTCAGGTTTGGTGGAACTACAAGTGAACATACAACTAAATCAGTTTACAGTTCTAATCACACTATTTACAATAAGAACATATATATAACTGTATAATTACCTAATTTTGCCCTCTGGCTTCCATAAGAACTGTTCTGTATGTCTGCTTGCTTTGCTGTCTGCATGTGGCTCTGTCTCTGTGGAATGAAAAATCTAGCACATGGAGTATTAGGAACCTCCCAGACAGAGTGTTTGTAAAGCTGGCTGTGACTGGTCAAGACTCTGCCTTAATGTGAGATTAGCTGTGATTCGGCCAAGGCTTCTGATGAGTCACAAAAGCTTAACTCTATGCTTGCTGGCATGAATTATACTGTTATTTCTTACCTACTGCTGCCACACAAACAAATGACTCTTAAAGGCATATTTTTTCTTTTGCTTCTGTCAACACAACATACTACTGTTATATAACATCCAAACACAAAATCACAGTGAATAACTCTGCCTTTGTCTCTCACATATAAAAATGTGCTCTACATTAGGTTCTTAGCAGGTTTAGCTGTATATACATGTAAGTTATATTAGCTACCTAGGACAGAGTCTAGCTGGCCAGCTACACTCCCACCAAAATTACCCATAATTTGTGTTCCCTATAGTAGGATGTGAACATAAATTTGGGGAATTTTCTATCAGGTTCTCAACTTTCCAAGTGTCTTTTATCACTCTCAAGTAGAACAACTAACTTCTGTATAGGACGTTCCAACTTGAGTGGAGTGGTGAGACGTTTTCCCCTTTTGTCAAGTTTTGAGTCTCCTATTTGTAACAACGCTCTTCTTACTAGTTTATGGTCATGGCCCTCTGACCGAGAGTGATGTGGATCACATAAACACGCGACAAGACTTACAACATAAATAGACCTGAAGTGTGCCTTGGTGGTCTGGTCAGTATGCCAAGAAAAGGGGGCATACCCAAAGTAAGTAATGGGTAGTTAATTGAAGAAGGATATGCTGAGAAGTGCCCTGAAAAATGGAAGGGCGGGAGGGTGTTGAATGCGCAGACTCATGGACATGAGGTGAGCTGGGAAGAGTCGGCCCAGTGACGTGTAGTACTGCACACTGAACCGACAAAGAGCATGTGTGAGTGGGCTGCTTAAATACCCTCCAGGCTCCTCCCATAAACTCAGGCCTTACTGGCCTTCTTATTTATGGTCATGGCCCTCTGACAGAGAGTGATGTGGATCACATAAACACGCGACAAGACTTACAACATAAATAGACCTGAAGTGTGCCTTGGTGGTCTGGTCAGTATGCCAAGAAAAGGGGGCAAAAGACTCAGATAGGGAAATAGCTTATATTGATTTCTTGTATTTATTGAGCAAAATGTGGCAAAACAAGGAGACTTCCCATCAGCCTGGTATCTTGAGTACGTGGTCTGGTACTCCCTGTTGTGAGGCAGTTGAGGCTGCTCTAATTCGGAAAGAATGTCCTGAGAACAGACTGGGATTTGAAGCCCAAGTTGCTTAGGATTCTGACATGCTTGACAAACTGGCTGCCACTCAGGGAGCTGGTTTAGAAAGGGTAGCAACGAGCTACAATCAGATTGGCTGGGTAGATGGAGCAGTAGTTGGTCGAGCACCGTCACTGGGCGTCAGGCATTGTTAGTCTGAAACAGGTTGATGTCAACCCACGGGGCTGGTTTGTTGCGTTTGCAGACTGAGAGTGTAGGGGTTCGAAAGCGAGTCGGGTGGCGTCGGAGCAGTGTCTGACTGCCGGAGCCACGGACTGTAAATTCACTAGGTTGTAGGGAACCGTAGAAGGCCTGGTAGATGGCTGCTAGGATGACTATGCTGGGCAAAGCCCTAAATAGGGAACGAGTAAGGATTTCAGACATGTGCCTAAAGAGGGCACTAACTACAGGTTGGTGCTTCTGTATGCTCTGTAGGAGGGACTTGACTGCATGGGCTCGAGAATACTGACAGTTTACTGGGGTCCTGCAGGGACAGGAAATGCTGGACGCCATCTAGATATGGCGTGATAGTATTGTGAGAAAGGGTCAGCTGCATGTGGCAATACGATATGAAGGCTAGGACGTGTCTAACGTTGCCTATTGCTGCTCTGAGGCAAGTGGCCAAAAATTAGCAGTTAGTGTTCCAAGCAGTGTGATAGGCCTTCAGTGTGTTGCGTGCCAAGATGTGGTTAATAAGCTGGGTTGAGTTGGTGAGACGCTACTTCAGTCCATCATCAGCAATGACCAGGGTGGGACAGGGATGGTTATTGGGTCAGCTCCAGGCTCTTGCTGGAAAAACAAATAAGGTTAGAATGTGACAGAGCATCAGCTGCGATTTTGCATTTGCCTGGAATATGACTACAGAAGATATTAAACTGGTGACGGAGTGACAGCTGGGTGAGCCTGCGCAGGAAGGACGTGATGGGTAGAGGCTTGATCTACCTTAATTGATAAAGTCGGCTGTGGCCTGATTGTCTGTGGTGAAGAACACTGTCTGTCCAGTTCAAGTGTGGCCCCAAACCTGGGCAGCTGCCACAATGGGGTACAGCACGAGACGTGATGAAGACTGGGTGAAGCAGAAATTTAAGAGAATTTCTGGGGGCCAAGGTTTGGAGAACCAGTGGCGGACGAAAAATGCACGCAAAAGCCTGTGGTGGCTCGGCTGACACTGCCGGGATGAAGATTGAAATGCTGTTCTATCAGGTGGGGAAGTTGTCCCACATAGCTAAGTCTGCTACTGATGCTTGGTCTAGTTTGAGAACTTGGACTGGATCTTGCATTGGTGTGAGAAAATCAAGACAATACACAGGTGCTCAACAAGACGATATACGTGCACTCACTGACCAACGTGCACTCGCTGACCAATGTGCCCTCGCTGACCAACGTGCACTCGCTGACCAACGTGCACCCGCTGACCAACGTGCACCCGCTGACCAACGTGCACCCGCTGACCAACATGCACGCGCTGACCAACGTGCACCCGCTGACCAACGTGCACTCGCAGACCAACGTGCACTCGCAGACCAACGTGCACTCGCTGGTGCTGGATGGAAACCTGAACTAACTGCAGGGAAAAAGACAGGGAAAAGATGAGTGGCCCGCGTGCCACTAAAGATGAATGGCCAACTGGGTGCCACTGTGTGTTTGTTTGGCTGATTGTCACTGAGGTGTGTTTGCAAGTTTAGTTTGTATTTGGGTTTGCACGTAGGTGCGTGCTGCAAAGTGTTTTATACTGCTGCAGACAATATTGCGTGGTTGCAAAGGTCTCGATGATTATGAGGTTTGTTTTTAGATGGCCTTGTGTGGTTGCACGGGTCTCAACAAGTGAGGGGTTGCTGAGACGATGTTGCGTTTGCAATGGTCTCAAGTGAGTGTTGGGCTGCTGAGATGACTATGTATGGCTGCAAAGGTCTGAACAGGTGTCAGGTTGCTGAGATGATATTGCGTTTGCAATGGTGTCAAATGAGTGTCAGTCTGCTAAGACGACTTTGTATGGCTGCAAAGGTCTGAACGGACGTTAGGTTGCTGAGACGAGATTGTGTGGTTGCAAAGGTCTAGACGAGTGTGAGGTAGCTGAGATGATATTACATTTTGCAAGGGTCTCAAATAAGTGTCAAGTTGCTGAGACAATATTCCCCCTTTTTTTTTTTTTTATAAAAACGACTGTAAATGAAACGCTGGTAAACATGAGTTACCACATGTGGCTGTGTTTACAAGCTATTACAGGCATCGGCGTTTCGAATGCCTTTGAACATCCGTCTGAACCCATTTTTTTTTTCGAGAAGGTTTCTGAACTCAACTGCCTAGAAATTACTATAAATGATCCTGTGTACATGTACTGATAATATAACATAGAGGAGTGATTGGGGATCCTGTGTAGACGTACTGGTAAGATAACATAGAGGAAAGATTAGGGGCGGCTGAAAAACACCCATTTTTCTGGCTGCAATGGTCAATGAATGCCATGTTGCTGGGGCGAGACTGCATGGTCACAAAGGTCTTTGATGAGTGGGAGGTTCCTCGAGACGGTATTGCGTGGTTGCAAGGCTCTCGATGAGTGTGGGGCTGCTGAGACGGTATTGCGTTTGCAAGGGTCTCAACAATGGTGTGAGGCTGCCGAGACGGTATTGCGTGGTTGCAAGGGCCTTGAATGTGGGGCTGCTGAGACGGTATTGCGTTTGCAAGGGTCTCAACAATGGTGTGAGCCTGCCGAGACGGTATTGCGTGGTTGCAAGGGCCTTGATGAATGTGGGGCTGCTGAGATGGTATTGCGTTTGCAAGGATCTCAACAAGGGTGTCAAGGGTGTCAAGCTGCTGAGACGGTTTTGCGTGGTTGCAAGGGCCTTGATGAATGTAGGGCTGCTGAGACGATTTTGCGTGGTTGCAATGGTCTCAACAGGTGTCAGGTTGTTGGGCCGAGATTGCGTGGTGGGCAAAGTTTTTTTTTTTTTTGCGTTTTTTTTTTTATATATATATATTTTTTTCTTTGCGTTTTCGTAAGGGCCTTGTGTTGCAAGGGTCTTAACAAGGGTGTCAGGCTGCTGAGATGATTTTGTGTGGTTTCAAGGGTCTCGATGAGTGTGGGTCTGCTGAGACAGTATTGCGTTTGCAAGGGTCTCAACAAGTGTGTCAGGCTGCTGAGACGATTTTGCGTGGTTGCAATGGTCTAAACAGGTGTCAGGTTGCTGGGCCGAGATTGTGTGGTGGCAAAGTTTTTTATTATTTTTTCGCACTTTAATGTTTAATTTTGCTTTTTTTTTTTTGCGTTCTTATATATCTTTTTATTTTTTATTTTTGCCTTTTGTAAGGGTCATGTGTTGCAAGGGTCTTAAGGGTGTCAGGCTGCTGAGACGATATATGAGTGGTTGCAAGGATGTCAATGAGTGTGAGGGCTGCTGAGACGATATTGCGTTTGTAAGGGTCTCAACAAGGGTGTCAGGCTGCTGAGACGATTTTGCGTGGTTGCAACGGTCTCAACAGGTGTCAGGTTGCCGAGGGGCTGAGATTGCGTGGTGGCAAAGGTTGTTTTTTTTTGTGTTTTTTTTTATTTTTTGCGTTTTTTTTTTGCATTTTTATATTTATTTATTTTTTATTTTATTTTGCGTTTTGTAAAGGTCATGTGTTGCAAGGGTCTTAACAAGGGTGTCAGGCTGCTGAGATGATTTTGTGTGGTTGCAAGGATCTCAATGAGTGTGAGGGCTGCTGAGACGATATTGTGTTTGCAAGGGTCTCAACAAGGGTGTCAGGCTGCTGAGACGATTTTGCGTGGTTGCAACGGTCTCAACAGGTGTCAGGTTGCCGAGGGGCTGAGATTGCGTGGTGGCAAAGGTTTTTTTTTTGCGCTTTTTTCTTTTTTTGCGTTTTTTTTTTTATTTATTTTTTTATTTTGCGTTTTGTAAAGGTCATGTGTTGCAAGGGTCTTAACAAGGGTGTCAGGCTGCTGAGATGATTTGCATGGTTGCAAGGTCTCAATCAATAAGAATTGGGTTACTGAGAAAGGATAGAAACACCTGGTTTGTTTGTACCTTAAGAAAGCAGTATAAGGTAGAAGGACAACGCCTGTTTGACTCGTGGTTCCATAGGGGCCACTAATGAACGATATGGGAGACAACGAATGGTAGCAAATTGATAGGACATAAAGAATGTAATAACAAATCTTACTTGCGACAGTGGGCCATGCAAGTGAGTTTGCGGCGGACTGTGGCTGGAGTGAAACATGTCGGGAAGGTGTAGCGTGATGCCGTGCATGGGGCAAAACAATGAGGTTTGGTGTAGAAAATAGAACACGAGAAGTGCGTATCAATGCTTTGTAAGCTCCACTGCGGGAACCAAACATATGGTACGGGTGACACCATGAGTGGCCACGAATTTGACATGACAAACAAGCTAACGAATCCTACCTGGGACAGTGAACGTGCGACTGGGTTTGCTTTGGACTGGAGTGGATGTGCAACACATCCGAAGAGTGTGGTGTGGCGCCATGCATGACGCACAGGCAATAACTTTGGTAAATAAATGAGAGAGAAGAACCGTGAACAAACAATTCGTAAGTTCCGCTGCGGGAACTAAAAACACACGGCATGGGGGAACAATGAATGACAACGGTAGAAAGCATGCAATGTATGTGATACAAAACGGTTGTAAAAATGCATGAAACAAATTCGATACGAATCGGTAGTAAGGAGTATTGAACGAATCTGATACGATTTGGTTGTAGAGTGTATGCTACCCCTTGCTTTGAAACCGAACACCTACCAACCACCCATCCCCCCAGGCTAATCAAGTGCAGACAAACACCATGTGAGTCCAATTACCACCTCAATCTGCCAAAGAACCCATACAAACACATGCTAATCTCCAAATGGATTTACAAATGAATCGTATGTTTGGCAGAAGGAAGTTACAAATGTACTACGCCTGAGCCGAATGATGTTGGAACATGAGCAACAATAACTCAGAGGCAGATTTTTTTCCAAAAGAAATGCAGGATAGGAAACAAAACGAATTGCAAGATTGCACAAGATACGAAAAGGTTTGAATCCTACCTGCGACAGTAAGCGGGAACCGCCGGCGAAGACCATGAAGGGAGAAGCCACAAAGCGATTGCGATGTCGAACGCGATTGAATGCGCAGACTCACGGACATGAGGTGAGCTGGGAAGAGTCGGCCCAGTGACGTGTAGTACTGCACACTGAACCGACAAAGAGCATGTGTGAGTGGGCTGCTTAAATACCCTCCAGGCTCCTCCCATAAACTCAGGCCTTACTGGCCTTCTTATTTGTCTTCATCCTTTTGAACTTCTAGAACTTTGGCCAATTTCCATTCTCCTTGGTGTTTGCCATTTACTTCTCAGCGTAAGATTGGCTAAGTACTTATTCCTCCATCTATTCCAAAACTGTTCTGATAGATATTGAACTCTTCGCCATCTCTTTTTGGCATATAAATCCTCTTTGGTGAATTTGCCAGGCGGTAGTTGTGTGCAATCAGACTAAAGGTGAAGTAGATGGTTAGGAGTTAAAGGTTCAAAACTTGTTGGATCATTGATGTTGTCAACTGTAAGTGGACGACTGTTAACAATAGACATTACTTCATAGAATAGGGTCCTAAGTGAAGCATCAACCATTCTTCCGGAGTTCTTTTTCAACATTGAACTTAGCACATTTCTTACAGTTCTGATTTGTCTTTCCAAAACTCCTCCTGTGTGGCTTGCATGTGGAGCATTCATATGAAAGTCACATTAATTCTGTGACAAGTACTCAGTTACCTTTCCTTTATCTATCTCCTTTCGAGCTTTCTTCAACTAAATTTTTGCTCTGACAAAATTAGAACCTTGATCAGATCCAAGCTCTCTGACAGTACCTCTAATGGCTATGAAACATCTCAAGGCGTTGATGAATGCGTCAGTTGACATATCTTCTAACATTTCCAGGTGAATTGCTCTGGAGCTCAGACATGTGAATATTAGTCCATATCTCTTGTACTCTTTGCGGTTTTGCTTGGTGATGAATGGGCCGAAGCAATCCATTCCACTATAAAGAAATGGTGATGATGGGTTTACACGATCTACTGGTAAATCTGCCATTCTTTGTTCTTCGGTAGGTCTACGTGCCTTTCTACAGGTTACGCATTTATTTATATACTTTGCTATAACTTTGCTTCCTTTCACTATCCAGTAACAACCTTCTCTCAAACAGTTCTGGGTAAAGCTTCTTGCTTGATGCGAGGATTTGTTGTGGTAATGATCAATAATCAATCTTGTGAAAGTAGAATTTTTGGGTAGAATTGCTGGATGTTTCACTCTGCTGGGTAACGATGCATTTTCCAGTCTCCCTCCCACCTTCAGTATACCATCCTGTAGAACAAGATTGAGCTTGTACAGTGGATGGTTGTTAGGAAGCCTTTTAGGTTCTTGACTAAGTCTCTTCAACTCTTCACTATAGAATCTCTGTTGAATGAGTCTTATGACTGTTTCTTCAGCTTTCATTCTTTCCTCTACATTCAATGATTCCTTCTTTCTGATTCCCTTTGCCAAACGTCGAATTCGAGCTACTACGTTTATGACTGTATTCCATTTTGAACATCTGGCTAGTCTTTCAAGTATGTCATCTTGACATTTGGCAGCAGTGCTCAATGTTTGTACAACCTTTACTTCTGGATCACCCATAGACAATTCTGTGTAACCTTCACTGGGTATGATCTCCTTTTCCCAAAGGAACTCTGGACCGGTGAACCAATTAGAATTTTTCAATTCTGATACATTCAGACCTCTTGAAGCATGATCTGCCAGGTTATGCTTTGTATCAATGTGATGCCAATGTTCTGGATTTGTAATTTCCCAAATTTTCTGAACTCTGTTGGCGACAAAAACATGGAATCTTCAAGCTTCGTTGTTTATGTATCCCAGGACAACTTGTCAGTCTGTCCAGAAATATTCTTAACTCGAATTCTTCTCTTAAAAACTTGCCTCCTGATGCTGAAACAACAGCTGCTATCAGTTCAAGTCTTGGTATTGTCTGAATACTGGTAGGTGCAACTCTGGTCTTTCCCATAACATGGGCACAATGTATTTTTTCTTCTCCTATCACTCTGATGTAGGAGCACTGACCATAGCCATAACTACTGTCGTCTGAAAAGTTCTATTTTCTTGTACTCTCCGAAATCATGAGGTACAAAACATCTGGGTATCTGAACTTCTTTCAAATTTTGCAAGTCTCTTAACCAAGTCTCCCACCTTGGCCTCAAATCTTCAGGTATGGGTTCATCCCATCCCAACTTCCGTCTGCATAATTCTTGTAGTAGTTCTTTTGCTTTAAGGATTACTGGGGCCAAGAATCCCAGTGGATCATATATAGAAGCCACTACAGAGAGAATGGTACGTCTGGTTGCAACTTTCTCTTCAAAAGATACTTCAAAGAAGAACTCGTCTTTCTCTACATTCCATCCCAAGCCAAGTACATTCTGAACTGGAAGATGATCATAATTGAGATCTACATTCTTCATTGCTGATGCACGTTCAGAGTCACTGATGGATTCCAGTACCTCTCTGTTGTTTGAGATAAATTTGTGAAGGCGCAGGTTTCCTCTTGCGCATAATTCTTGACTTTCCTTTACTAATTTGATTGCAGATTCTGTGGACTCTAGACCTATAAGACCATCATCTACATAGAAGTTTTTCTTGAGAAAATTTGCTGCTGATGGACAATCGTTTTCATTTTTATTAGCCAAGTACTTCATACCATAATTGGGCAACCTGGAGACGATGCTGCTCCAAACAAATGTACTTTCATTCTGTATTCTGCTGGCTCTGTATCTCCCTCCTCCCACCATAGGAACCTCAGAAAGTCTCTATCTTCATTCTTCACATGAAACTGGTGGAACATTTTTTCAACGTCACACATGACCGCTATGGGATACTTTCTGAATCTACAGAGTACTCCAGGCAGAGTGTTTGTAAGATCTGGTCCTTTTAGTAGATGATCATTCAATGCAACACCATCATACTTTGCTGAGCAATCAAATACTACTCTAATTTTATCTGGTTTCTTTGGGTGGTAAACACCTTGATGTGAAATGTATCACACGTCTCCTTCTTAAGGTTGGTTATTCACCTTCTCTGCATGTCCTTCTTCAAGGATGCCTTCCATGAATTTCAAATAATCCTGCTTGAATCTGGGATCTCTTCCCATCTTTTTCTTCAAGCATTTCAATCTTGCTAGGGCAAGATTTCTGTTATTTGGCAGACGGGGTCGTTCTCTGAAGGGTAAGGGCATTTCAAGATAACCTTGTTGATTCTGCTGAATACTTTCTTCTAGAGTGTGTACGAACTATATGTCTTCTTGGGATACACTCTTTTCTTCAGAACTTATGTCTGCGAAGTCAGATTGAAGGATCTTGAATACCTTTTGCTGAACTTACAGTTGGTAGCTCTTGGACAGATATTCGATGACACAATCCTGTCACCTGTCTTGAGTTTGCAATCTGCTGTTTTCCTCCAACAACACCCCATCCTAGATCAGTTCGAACAGCGTAGGGTTCACCCTTTCCTCCTGTGATTACCTCTCGTGGTACCAAAGCTTTGGTCCGACACCAAATTCCTTCAACGGGGACATCTTATGAGATATGATAGATAGGTGCTCCCATTTACTGGCTGTTTCACAGGTAGCTATACAATCTCGATCTAGAGGTATGTCGTCTTTCGTATAAGATGGAGGTAGATTTGATGTGAGGTTTGAATGAAGTCCTCTAACTCTCATGCCGCGTACACACGGTCATTTTTTGCGATGAAAAAAAAAGTTGTTTTTTAAAACGTCATTTAAATTGATCGTGTGTGGGCAAAACGTCGTTTTTTGTCTTCAAAAAAATTTGCTTGAATTTTTTGTGTCGTTTTTCAAAACGTTGTTTTTTGTTTCACAAAAAGTCACCGTGTGTAGCAAAAACGTTGTTTAAAACGACGTTTTTCAACCCGTGCATGCCCAGAAACTAGTTATGAAGCGAGCTTCAATGGAAAAGAGTGGTGAACGTAACCTCGCTTTTTGTGAAAAAAACGATGGTGTGTATGCAACATCGTCTTTGATAAGTGACGTTTCAAAAACATAGTTTTTTACTTCACAGAAAATTTGAGCAGCGGAGCGCCAGCATATACCGCCGCGCAGATCGGTTGCTGCGCGGCGGTATATGCTGGCGCTCCGCTGCTCAAATGCGCTCCTTACTGTGCAAGTTGAGGAGCGCTAGCGCTTTTCCCTCAAAGGGAATAATTAGTTCCACTGTGGCAGGCGCAGCACTATGAAGTGCCTCATGCGCTGTGGCATTAGAAGAATTGTGATATCTCTAACTTTTCAATCCAACAAGACTGTCTATTTCTCTGAAATTCCTCTTTTGCTGTTCTATGGAAGCAGCAGGTTTAAAGAGCACACCAAATGCTTAAAATAACTTCTTTAATAACTTCATATAAAATACTGCTGCTTTGCAGCAGACAGTCCATGTATAAAACATGTGATGAATAAAGTATAACAGAAAATGGTGGTTCAAATATACAATCTTGTCATTTAACATAAGATGGTGGATATATTTCTTTCTTCAGTATTTACTCTCTCTCTCTCTCTCTCTCTCTCTGTAAGTTATCAAAGCTTTCTCTGAAGGATATAACTCTGTTTGCAACTTGGTTTGCAGGTTGCTTTTGCAGGGTTAGCTTAGTTTGGTTTGATATGGTTCGGGTTTGATATGGTTCGGGTTTGAAGGTTTGGGTTTGATGAGTGATTCAGGTTTGATGAGTGATGAGTGATTCAGGTTTGGTGGAACTACAAGTGAACACACAGCTAAATCAGTATACAGTTCTAATCACACTATTTACAATAAGAACATATATATAACTGTATAATTACCTAATTTTGCCCTCTGACTTCCATAAGAACTGTTCTGTATGTCTGCTTGCTTTGCTGTCTGCATGTGGCTCTGTCTCTGTGGAATGAATAATCTAGCACATGGAGTATTAGGAACCTCCCAGACAGAGTGTTTGTAAAGCTGGCTGTGAATGGTCAAGACTCTGCTCAATGTGAGATTAGCTGTGATTGGGCCAAGGCTTCTGATGAGTCACAAAAGCTTAACTCTATGCTTGCTGGCATGAATTATACTGTTATTTCCTACCTACTGCTGCCACACAAACAAATGACTCTTAAAGGCATATTTTTTCTTTTGCTTCTGTGAACACAACATACAACTGCTATATAACACCCAAACACAAAATCACAGTGAATAACTCTGCCTTTGTCTCTCACATATAAAAATGTGCTCTACATTAGGTTCTTAGCAGGTTTAGCTGTATATACATGTAAATAACTTACATGTATATACAGCTAAACCTGCTAAGAACCTAATTAGCTACCTAGGACAGGTTCTAGCTGGCCAGCTACAAGGGTCTGAAACTGATCAATTCATTTAAGCCAGGAAAGACGTTTGCCCCTAAGTCTGCAATCCAGCGAGTTTCGTGCTGGAGTAATGTTTTATTCCAGTCCCCTCCTCTCGAACTGGGGTGAATCCTATCCAAGATAACAAATTTAACCCCAGTAAACCTGCCTCCATGTTGGAGCAACACATGTCTCCCTAACGGCAAGTCAGGGTTAGCCGTTCTCATGGAGTAGATGTGTCTCGATGCACGTTTATGGAACGGCAATTTAGTTTTGCCGACATAGAACCTCTCGCAACTACATGTAAGCAGATACACTACCCCTGCAGTTTTACAATTGGCGAAATGGCGAGACCTGTAAGGTCGGCCATTGGGTAAAGTTACATCTTGTCTAATGTTCATATACCGACAGATGGTGCACCCACCACAGGTATAGGTCCCACGTTGTTTGCAAAGGATCACACTGAAGCGGTGCGCTAGCAGGACTGCTCCAAAAGTCTTGCTAGCCACATCTTTGGAGCGGTATAGAAAAGGGGTGTTTACCGCTCCTATACCGCTCCTTCCCATTGAAATCAATGGGAAACCGCGGTAATACTGCCCGCAATGCGCCTCTGCAGAGGCGCATTGCGGGTGGTATTAACCCCTTTTACAGCCGCTAGCGGGGGTTAAAACCGCACCGCTAGCGGCTAAACATTGCTGTAAATACGACGGTATAGCGGCGCTATAAATCGCGCTGCTATACCGCCACCGCGCCTCCCGCTGCAATGTGAAAGCAGCCTAAGAATCCTATTGACAAAATCTTTGACAAAAACATTTTTGTTTAAATTAACACTGCTGGTTAGGTCTAGTTAGGGTCAACATTCTGTAACACCCGCATAACGGTGTACTGTATTTTTAAAAAAAATACACAAGTAGTGCTTTTCATGCTTTTTGTACTGCCTTATTGAAAAAGCCCAAAGGTCATTCCGAAACTGTTGTGAAAGCACCTTGTTTTTAATGTCAATTTCATGTCAATAAGACATTATAATTTAGCACAGGAGGGTTATTCTCTGAAAATGTTAATTAGCAGAAAGGAAAAGTACCACAAGCCCGTATCAGCCTTTGTGCTGTAGGCCTGTTAGGAATATAGGCAGCTCTCATGAATAATATACCCCAGTCACATCAGGTGTCGTATTTACAGCCTTGATTTATATGAGCTTCTGAAATGAACTGTAAAGTCCTTCCCCACATATTGAATTTAAGAGACGCTCTCTGGATGTGACAGTAGCTTTACATCCCATAAGAGTTTTATCATGTAAAGAGACAGGAACCAGTATGCTCTCCATTTCCAGCTAGCTTGACAGAATAGGCCTTCTGTGTCAATCAGGATCAACATCCACTGTAGTTCCATCAGAGCCAAAGCATTTACATTCATATAAATGTACAAGAATCTAACCACTAGCTGGCAGAAAGGGTCTTTTCTATTGGAATTTTCACTGATGTATAGTGCTGCATAGTCATTCACCAGGGGGCACAATCTGACCCTTCGTGTTGCATGCATGTCCTTTTTTCACCTAGTGTTCACCTACTTACTATAGCTTTGATTTTTAGGAGTTTACTACTGCCAGTACAGAACTGATGTTTTTCTTAAACATCCGAGAATGATACACCTGTAAAAATCTTCATCTTCAACAATAAAATGTGTCAGCATCTTTCTACAACACGATACACAGAAATTCCGCAATGCATCCTTTGCGCATTAATCAGCATGAAAAGTGGAATATTATGGACTCTTTCAATAAACCTCCTGAGCATTTTTAAAAGCAGTGTCAATCAATTGTTAAATCAGTGGTTCTCAATCAGGGCTTTTTCCTCTCCTGGGCCTCTGGGCCAGAGCTCCCCTCTCCCAAGCCTTTTGCCAGCTGCAGATCCTTGAACTTCCCACAATGTCTCCCAGCTTCCATAGTATCCCCAAACCCGTAGTGGCCCCCAGCCCCCCTGAGAGCCCTCAGCCTCCACAGTGCCCCCAAACTCCCACAGTGCCACACAAGCTTTCACAGATTCCACAGCCTACTGCAGAGCCTCCAGTCCCCTCCAGAAATCTC
Source organism: Rana kukunoris (assembly GCA_029574335.1). Lineage (NCBI taxonomy): Eukaryota > Metazoa > Chordata > Amphibia > Anura > Ranidae > Rana > Rana kukunoris. The sequence continues at coordinate 36,644 of JAJQKJ010000914.1, forward strand.
ATCCACTACAGGGCCATAAAGTCAGCTGCAGAGTACTTACCCACACCATAATCTTCTTCACAGTTACATCCAGCCTTAGCATGAGCATTCTGGCATTTCAATGCATGTTTTGCATTCCCATATTTTTATTAGGTGAGAAAAACCTTTGTTCTTTACTAGGGCTGTTACTGATTAAAATTTTCGTGTTCGATTAATCAATTTTTTTTTAATCGACTAATTTAGATTAATTATAACACACATATCTATTTTGCAGTTATTTGAAACATCCCATAAATCATACAAACTGAGAAGAGCTCTGGAAAGATATAGATCAGGGGATAAATGCGGGAGACTATTATCACGAACACTGCATCCCCGTTCATCCCAGACCTTTATACCCAGTATAAAAAAGCCATCTAGAGAAATTACGTCAGACCCACAATCTATTCAACATGTTTTTAGAGACTATTTCTCAGGTCTCTATAACTTGGCTCCATCACCATCCTCGGAAGATGTAGTTGGAGTCAATCAACAAATTGAAGATTATGTACAGGAAACAGCTATTCCAGTATTAGATGATGACAAAAGAAAATTGTTAGACTGTCCTTTTCAACTTGAGGAATTATTGGATGTGATTGCCGATATTCCACCAGGAAAGAGTCCAGGCCCAGATGGATTCCCTCCAAAATTTTATAAGACCTATAAGGAATATCTATCTCCATTTTTGCTCCAAGTATTAAATTCTATTTCCCCTAGGAATCAATTCTCAACTCAGACATTAGAAGCTCATATCACTCTGATTCCGAAACCGGAAAAGGACCTAACATTATGTTCCAGTTTTCGCCGATCTCGTTAATTGGGATAGACTTAAAAATCTTTGCGAAACTAATTGCATTACGTCTCCAACCTCTCCTTCCAAACCTGGTACATTTAGACCAGACGGGTTTTGTACAAGGTAGAGAAGCAGGGGACAATACTATAAAAACCTTTTTATTAATGAATTACGCCCAAACAGCAAAAATACCAGTATGTCTCCTTTCAGTTGATGCAGAAAAGGCCTTTGACCGGATTGGATGGCCCTTCTTAAAACAATCATTAATGCAAATAGGTCTGGGCCCAAATTTACTCCACAAGATTCTGGCATTATATACTAAACCTGAGGCTAGGATAAAGATCAATGGATCGTTATCAACAAGTTTCATTATACAAAATGGTACTCGACAAGGATGCCCATTATCACCTTTACTTTACGTCCTGGTAATGGAGCATCTAGCAATAGCAATTAGACAGAACCCTTTAATTGCGGGCATACAGATAAACCAAATGGAAATAAAATTAGCCTTGTTTGCCGATGATCTATTGCTATATGTCACTAATCCACATGTTTCCATACCCGCTATTTTATCAGAATTTAAACGTTTTGGTACCCTTAGTAACTTTAAAGTAAATATATCAAAATCAGTTATTCTCAATGTGTCACTTAGTGGTGGTATTGAAAAATAGTTTTTCACTCAAAATTTGTTCTTCGGTATTAAAATACTTAGGTATTTACATCCCCTCCGACCTAAACCATTTATATCTAACAAACTATATTCCTCTTATGCAACGAACCTTACAGGATCTAAAAAAATATGATCACAATCAATATTTGTGGTTTGAGAGGATTAATATTCTAAAAATGGATATAATACCTCGGTTTCTGTATCTTTTCCAAACCATGCCTGTCTCTATTCCTAGATCTTATTTTTCTACAGGCTGCCGATATCTCGCACTCACTGGAATTGTAAAAGCACATTCCAGCGAGTGCGTCATAGAAGCGACGGGGATCCGACGCGGATTCCTGCCAATTCTACACGTGGGCGGAGTTTGTTATGAATCCTGAAGGAGAAATCCCCGCCGGATTTTTAAAAAAAATCCGGCATGGGTTCCCCCCTCAGGAGCATAACGGGCCCTTAGGTCTGTTATGGGTTGTAAGGAGACCCCTTACGCCGAAAAAACGGCGTGGGGGTCCCCCCACAATCCATAACAGACCCGTATCCAAAGCACGCCGGCCGGCCGGCCAGGAAGAGAGTGGGGGCGAGCGAGCGCCCCCCCCTCCTGAGCCGTACCGGGCAGCATGCCCTCAACATGGGGGGGTTAGGTGCTCTGGGGCAGGGGGCGCACTGCGGCCCCCCACCCCAGAGCACCCTGTCCCCATGTTGATGAGGACAGGGCCCCTTCCCGACAACCCTGGCCGTTGGTTGTCGGGGTATGCGGGCGGGAGGCTTTTTGGAATCTGGAAGCCCCCTTTAATAAGGGGGCCCCCAGATACCGGCCCCCCCACCCTAAGTGAATGAGTATGGGGTACATTGTACCCCTACCTATTCACCTGCAAATAAAAAGTGTAAACACAAATAAACCACACAGGGTATTGAAATATTTTATTAGTTGGCCGCCGGGGGGGGGTGTGTATGATCGCTTTTATAAAAGCGCCCCCCTCCGGCGGGCTTCTGTGGGGGGTGGGTGCCGCCGTCTGGTTCTCTTCCGCCGCCGGGGGGGGCGCTTTGATAAAAGCGCCCACCACCCGGCGGGCTTCTTTCGACGTCTTCGGCGGCTGGGGGGTCTTCTCCCACTCTCCGGGGTCTTCTCCTGCTCTCCGGGGGTCTTCTCCGCTCTCCGGGGGTCTTCTTCTTCTTCAGGACTCGCCGCCGCTAACTTTGTGTGTTAGCTCAATTACTAGCGGCGGCGAGCCCCCTCCTCTGTGACGTTGTCTTCTTCTTCTTCTTCCTCTTCTGTTCTCCAGATGTTGACGCGACGCTTCCTTCCGCTGTTATGCCGGGCACGCGGCTCGCAGCGAATTATATAGGCCTGTCTTGTGATGTCGCAGTCCCATCATGCTCCGGTAGGTACCACGTGCTACCTACCACGTGGTACCTACCGGAGCATGATGGGACTGCGACGTCACAAGACAGGCCTATATAATTCGCTGCGAGCCGCGCGCCCGGCATAACAGCGGAAGGAAGCGTCGCGTCAACATCTGGAGAACAGAAGAGGAGGAAGAAGAAGACGACGTCACAGAGGAGGGGGCTCGCCGCCGCTAGTAATTGAGCTAACACACAAAGTTAGCGGCGGCGAGTCCTGAAGAAGAAGACCCCTGGAGAGCGGAGAAGACCCCCGGAGAGTGGAGAAGACCCCTGGAGAGCAGGAGAAGACCCCGGAGAGTGGGAGAAGACCCCGAAAGACGTCGAAAGAAGCCCGCCGGGTGGTGGGCGCTTTAATCAAAGCGCCCCCCCCGGCGGCGGAAGAGAACCAGACGGTGGCACCCACCCCCCACAGAAGCCCGCCGGAGGGGGGCGCTTTTATAAAAGCGATCATACACACCCCCCCCGGCGGCCAACTAATAAAATATTTCAATACCCTGTGTGGTTTATTTGTGTTTACACTTTTTATTTGCAGGTGAATGGGTAAGGGGTACAATGTACCCCATACTCATTCACTTAGGGTGGGGGGCCGGTATCTGGGGGCCCCCTTATTAAAGGTGGCTTCCAGATTCCGATAAGCCTCCCGCCCGCATACCCCGACAACCAACGGCCAGGGTTGTCGGGAAGGGGCCCTGTCCTCATCAACATGGGGACAGGGTGCTCTGGGGTGGGGGGCCGCAGTGCGCCCGGTACGGCTCAGGAGGGGGGGGGGGGCGCTCGCTCGCCCCCACTCCCTTCCTGACCGGCCGGCCGGCGTGCTTTGGATACGGGTCTGTTATGGATTGTGGGGGGACCCCCACGCCGTTTTTTCGGCGTAGGGGGTCTCCTTACAACCCATAACAGACCTAAGGGCCCGTTATGCTCCTGAGGGGGGAACCCATGCCGGATTTTTTTTAAAAATCCGGCGGGGATTTCTCCTTCAGGATTCATAACAAACTCCGCCCACGTGTAGAATTGGCGGGAATCCGCGTCGGATCCCCGTCGCTTCTATGACGGCTTTGTCTCCATCGCGGCAAGCCAGCTCGGCGCTGGCTCTCGCGATGGGGCTCGCAAGTGCTCAATCTCGCCGAGAAAGGGAGCGAGATTGACACAATATCCCAGTCACCTACTGTACTTTACAGTCGGCCTTTACAAAATGTATTTGGGGCCATAAAAAACATAGATTAAAAAAGAAATTACTATCGCTGCGCACAGTGAACGGAGGAGCGGGTGCACCTGATCTTTACCATTACTATGTAGCGGCAGTATTAACAAGGATAGTGAACTGGTTCCACTCTTACAACACTAAACAATGGGTACTAATAGAGCAATGGTTAAATCAATTTGATCTCACCGCCCTTCCTTGGTTAGATTTTGGGAATAGTGATATCCATCGAGATTTATCTCTTACTATGCCTTCTCTAACATCCCACTTATTAAAAATTTGGACCAAAACAATCCTACAATTAGAACTTTCCTCATTAGTAGGACCTATGACACCTTTATTTGGTAACCCACGATTTCCGCCGGCTTTAAAACGTAAAGATTTCCTCATTTGGAACAAAAAATCACATCGTAGAGTGTGCCAGATTACTTGCCAGGCAGCATTCCCACCTATATTAAACCTAATTTTTACACAGAAACCCTCACTTACGCAATGGTTGGAATATCGGCAACTATTATCTTTCTTGTCCTCTCTTCCCTCAAATACATTTTTGTATAGAGACACAACTCAGTTTGAACTTCTGTTGCTACAAGACTCAAAACCAAAACATGTCTTATCCTCAATCTATAAGATATTAGCCATAAAAAAAAAACCTGAACCCCCTGAATACATAAGGAAATGGGCGAATGAATTAAATGTTCAAATTGAAGATGCAGAGTGGAAGAAAGCATTTAATTTAACACATTGTATGTCACTAACAATTAAAGCACAAGAGACAAATTACAAACTTCTTTCCAGGTGGTATTGGAGCCCAGTGTCATTAAAGCGTATATATCCAGACAAATCAGACATATGTTGGCGATGCCATACATTTAAAGGTTCATTGCTCCACATTTGGTGGGAATGTCCCCAAATCTTAAATTTCTGGGAAAAAATTATGCAGTTATACACTTTAGTTACTGGGGAACCAATATTAAATACACCACAAATCACTTTGCTCTCAATACTACCAGGATCATATAAGAATATTAAAAGGGGTCTTTTGAGACACTGGTTGACAGCAGCAAGATTAGTTATACCACGACACTGGCGCTCAATACAAACCCCATCAGTTAAGGAGTGGGCCAGTGAAATGGATGGTATAGAAAAGATGGAATCACTTTTAGCACTTGAATTGGATACACATGAGGAGCACCTTCGGACTTGGGTCCCCTGGAGGGTATATAGAGAAACAACAAGAATTTAGAAATCACCTGTGGGAACAGAACAAATTAGCGGCGAGTGGTGGGGATTGTTGCTGCCAATCTTTAACCCTGCCCTATTTTTTTTCCCTCCCCCCTTTATTTTATTTTTTTTATTTGGGGATGGGGATGTTGTCTTGCCTTGTCTTGTCTTGTCTTGCCTAGTCCTGTTTTGTATAGTTTCAACAATATATGGAAACAAAAATATATCCGAAATTGATTAGATGAAATAACTGTATTACTTATATGAACACATCAATGTCTGTATCATATTCTATAATGTATTGTCATAATATAATAAAATCAGAATGAACTAATAACACACATACAGATCCGGCTACTTTAAGCTGATCTCCTTGCACTGCAACTCTGCATTAGTCAGTGGTAAATGTGGTATACACTATATACAATCACCCAACACTAGTTAGTTTCCACAATCCATGACTTAACTTCACAGTTCACACAAATACGTTTTAAATTCAAATTGTAGCGCTGACATAAGTCATTTTTTCTTATTAAACTTTAAGAAAAACGTAGAAAGTTAGTTTAACTTTAATTATAAAATGTATCTAGTATATTGACTGTCAGTCACTTTTTAGTAGGCATCACTTTAGCCAGTCACGCAGACATACCAGAGTGTTTACATTTTCGGGAAGCAGACATGATCGCATTTTATTGACAATACTTCAGTCCACCTGCCCTCATCTATCCATTAAAATGCATGTGCCTCTACTATAGGGACACTCACTGTTTAGTGTTAGGACCACAGATTACAGGGTGCCTTGGTGGGGCTCTGTGGCTTACGCATGCATTTGCAAATGCGTGCAGACAAAACCCCTGTTTTTAACGCATACTGTTAGACAGGTTAATTTGGTTGTTCTGCAGGCTGGTCGGTAAGGAGGCCTGTTTTTTTCCTGGGCATTCCCCAGGTTTTGTTGTTTTTTATTGACAATATACCCTGAAGAACTGAACAGTCTTTTGCACGGAACAGATGTTGCCGTCACACAAAGAATTGTCTGTACAAAACTGCTTAGGACAGGAAAACGATGGTTATTTTTGCCCCCTTCCCCCGATGGAGCCTGTTGCATCCTCCTGCTCCACAGATGCAAAGGTACCTCAATCCAATGGGTGCAGTTTGCTTTCATCCAGCAGGGTAAGTCTCACTGTCCAGGCTGTCCAGTGACGTCAAGAATTTTGATCGATCAAAAGAATTTTGATTGATCAAAAAAATTAAAGATTAATCAAAGAATTCATCTTTAATTTCCCCAGCCCTATTCTTTACCATTAGGGTATGGAAGGTTTTGGAAGAATTTATCAGGCCCTGGTCTCAAAAAGGTTAGAAAGCACCAGTTTAAATTCCTGATATACTTCTTTACCTAGGGATAACCCTCACATCCTATCTTTCTGTCACTTTCACTGCCAACTATCCACCAAAATTTACATAATAAAGATGGCTATACTTTTCAAAATTCTTTATCTTTTTCGAGTTTTACCTATCCCTGTTCCAGTATACTTTCTCAGAATACTACAATATTAGGCAATAACTTTTTTTTGGGGCTCCTTGAAACCCTGTCTGCCCAAACACACTCTTTACCTTCCAAAGCCCAAAGGGGGACTAGGGTTTACTAATTTTACCACTTATTACCATGCAGCTCAATTAGCCCATATTTCTAAATATCACGCAAAACATGAAATTTCGCTTTGGGTTGTGCTGGAAGGAATCAATAGATTGCGACCCGCTTTCAATAACCAACATTGTGTGGTCTTATTCCTCTGACCGTAAAAAAATCAATAATCCTATAACTAAACACACACTAGCTATTTGGTATACATTTAAATTAGTAAATTGACTACAATCTCCCCATATATCTCCTTTATCATTTCTTAAAAATCCACTTTTCTATCCAGCATGGTCTTCCCCTAAATCTTTAAAGCATGGACCTCCACTAATCTAACTAAACTCTGTGAACTAGCATCCTCTACTTCATTCAAAACTTTCCCTGACTTATGTGAAAGTCACAAACTTCCTAATTCAGAGATCTATCTTCAGATAAAAAAACATATACAAGGGAGAATTAAAGGGGTTGCAAAGGTACATCTGATGATTAGTGGCCCCCCAGTCCCCCCATTTACTTACCTGAGCCCTCGAACGTCCTGCTTAGTTTCGGCTGCTGTCAATCAAATCAATGACGTGGTGCGCCGGGGCGGGGCTGAGTGATACTGTATCACGGGAGTGCACCCGCAAGCTAACCCCCTTGGGAGAGCGCTTCCCAGAAGGGAGGTTAGCTCTTACATGGAGGAGCCGAGACAGCCGCTGAGGGACCCTATAAGACGATAATTGGGGCCACTTTGTGCAGAACGAACTGCACAGTGGAGGTAAGTATGATATGTTTGTTATTTTTTTTTAAAAGGAACCTTTACAACCCCTTTAATTTAGATAAAGGAATGCGCTTTGAAAATATATGTAAACGTAACCCACACACAGGGCCGGTGCTAGCGCAAGGCAACATGGGAACCTGCCTTACGGCGCCGCCCTGAACCAGGGTGGAAAATTGACCAGGTCACTGCCGCCGCCGGGACAGTCGTTGGCCCGTGAGAGTGTGTGTGTGCGGGCGACATGTGAAGGAGGACTGGGAGTCAGCCAGGACGAGTCCACCCCCGATCCCCACAGCCAATGGCCATGCTAGCCTGGAACGTGTGTGATTTTTTCCTCCTCCTCCTTCTCTCTCACTACTGTAGCTATTTTTCCACCCTGGCGGCGCGGCTGCCGCTCACTGCGCTGCACACTGTCCTCCCCGGAGCCCAGCTGCTGCTCGGGTGTGCCTGAACTGAGCTGCCCACCCTATGCTGGAGCAAGAACAGGCGGGAAGGTGTCGGATTGCAATGTCGGCGTCCTCAGGTAAGCTGTTATGATAAGGGCGGGGGTTGTGTTGGCATGTAGTCCTCCGTTCAGATACACCACCTGAGTGACCCTGAGCTGGGATGACAAGAGGGAGGGGTGTTTCTGTTTGTGTCCGGTGCCATGTACTAATCTGATAACTGGCATTTTTTTTTTGGGGGGGGGGGGGGCTGCTCCTGTCATTTCTTTTTAAAGACAAGTCTAATTTTCTGGAACAAAAAAATCCATAATAAAAAAAAAATTATACAGTACATTATATTTTATAAAAAAAATGGGCACAGTGACTGCATTTGATGGGCACAGTGGCTGCGCTTGATGGCACAGTGGCTGCTTTGATGGCACCATGGCTGCATTTGATGGGCACATTGGCTGCTTTAATTGCACAGTGGCTGCATTTGATGGGCACAGTGAGGCTGCAATTGATGTTTTTTTTAATTTTCTACAGCAGATCCTGTATTTGGCCGGAGGGGGTGGGCGGATCTCACAGGCTGTGTGCTTTACTGGTGAGGCGAATCACGTGATTAGCACATCCCACCAGGCGCACCAGCATTTAAAATCTTTTCACTCCAGGCCGGCCTTGGTACTCACACTTTCCCCCGCACTCCGGTCCACTTCCGTAATCAGGGCAATCTCTGGTGTGTGTGTGTAAGTGCGTGCCGGGGGGAGTGGCAAAATGCACCTTCGTCTGAATTGGCAAAAATCCTAGCACCGGCCCTGCCCACACACTTAGGGACTTATTTCAACTCTTTACACTCATCTTATTACTAAATCCAACTCAGATCCACATATGTGGCTAAGTAGGAGATGGATCTTGGGTTTTCGTTGGAAGCAGCTGATTGGGATAAGATTTGGATCACAACTAATTCATGCTCACAAAATATAGCTGCCTCAATTTACTCTTTATATAGTTTTGGTGGCAGAACTTTTATTTACTTGCTTATCATACCAATTGTACATCGTTCCAAAATGTAATATATGATTTTAGATTCTTAATTATTATTATTTGTATTTTTTTATTTAAAAACTATGGGCCAGATTCACAGAGCGATTACGCCGGCGTTACAGGAGATGCGCGGCGTAAGTCTAAATTTGCGCATGCATTTCGATGCGCCGCATCCCCAAAACAAGATACGCAAAAAAATTTTTTGACCGGCGTAATTTCGATAGACAGGCGGATCCGTCTGCGCAAAACTGCGCTAGACACACCATTGATTTGCTATTCAAATATGCTAATGAGGGAGTTACGGGGATCCACAAAAGAACGTTGTTGCAGCGCAGGCTACGCGCTGTGCGCAACAGCTGCACGTCCTGTCTAAAATTAGACCATATATAAGGTGGTATAAAATGAGACAATCCGTCTACATGTCAGAGAAAGCAACACTGTTAGTGAGGAGCTGAGCAGTCACACTTGTTGCACAACAATCTGTATGCCAACATGCCAGTGACATCCTTGTTCATAGCTATACTACTGACTTTAGAGGAGCAAAGAAGGAGGAGGGCACGGGAGAGGATATACCGCAGCCGCATAGACCTCTTTGGCATGAGTGATTCTGAGGTGTATCGCATCTTCAGATTCACCCCTCATGCCATCCTGGAATTAACCACAACCTTGCAGGAGGACATCACCAGCCCAACACACCGCTCACATGCAGTGCAGCCACTGGTCAAGGTCATGGCAACACTACATTTCCTTGCCAGTGGCTCTTTTCAAAGAACAAGTGGAGTGGTGGCTGGGATGTCACAATCCTCCATGAGCAGATGTGCGCACCAGGTTGTCCCTGCAATCCTCAGACGCATGGCCAACCAAATCATCAAACCCACCAGTGAGGACCTTCGGCTGAAGGCAATGACAGATTTCTACAGAATTGCCAGATTCCCACGCACCGTGGGGGCCATTGATTGCACACATGTGGCACTCCAGCCCCCCCATGAGACAGAGCACATATACCGCAATCGGAAGCATTGGCATTCCATCAACGTACAGGTGATAGTCGATGCCCAAGGCCTCATATGGCATGTCCATGCCAAACACACCGTATCCAGCCATGACAGCTACATCTACAATCAGAGCCCCATCCGAATGGAATTCGAACAGAACGTGTATGGGGACATCTGGCTGGTTGGTGAGTGACATGGGTGGCAGGCATGACTGTCCCCCCCATGATGCACACATCACAAGGGGCACATGCACTACTAACATCCTCCTATCTTTTCCCTTACAGGTGACTCTGCATATGCACTGGGACCCCATCTCATGACTCCTATCCGGAACCCCCAAACACCAGGAGAGGAAAGATACAATGAAGCCCACGCCCAAACACGTGCAGTGGTGGAGCGCACCTTTGGCCTCCTGAAGTCACGTTTCCGATGCCTGGATAAGTCTGGGGGTACACTGTTGTATTCCCCAAACTTTGTGTGCCAGATCATCGGTGCATGTTGCCTGCTGCACAACTTCGCAGTGAGAAAGGGCCTGCAGATTGACATACGTGATGACCTGACCCCTGAACCAGACAATCCCCCCCTAATCGAGGTTACCCCGTCTTCTGAGGGAAGAGCAGCCAGGAGACAGCTCACATTAGGCATCTTTGCACGTTAAACACACACATTAATCATGGCACAATGAGAATGCATGCATGCACACCACTGTGGTCCCTAGCACAGACATATCACATCCTCATCTAATTGGATTAGCACAAGCCCACCATGCTGGACTTGTGAGCAGCAACGCCACGCCACGGCTACAATTATGTCACTGTACATTCATACACCATTCACACGGACCTGGGGATCACTTCTCCCTGGTCCTGGGGAACCCTTCTCCACCAAAACTGAGGGTGACACCCCTTTTCCGGCAGGAATATCACCCCCACATTCCAAAAACATTCAAAACACAAAAAAAAAATTGTCCAGCAAAAAAAAAAAAAAAATTACAGCAAAAAAAAAAGCAAAAAAAAAAACACGAAAAAAAAAAAAAAGGGGGGAAAAAAAATTAATGCCGCTGGCGTGAGTCACGCCTGGGGCGCCCACGGCCCCGGCTCCTCAGGGGAGACTCATGGGGAGGGGGGTAATCCGGGGAAGGAGGAGCAGACCCTGGTCTCTGCCCACCTGGCGGCCTGCCCTCCAAGGCCACGGCAATTCTGTTCAGGCCAGCACTTAGTGTTGCCGTGTTGGCCTGGATAGCCTGGGTGAGGGCCCTCACATCCTGCCCAACGTCTGCTGTTGTAGTCTGCAGTACGTTTAGGCAGTTTGTAAGAGCCCCAAGCGTAGGAGTGGCAGTCCAGGTCCCCAAGCGTATCCTTTATGGAGGACAGGCTCTCCTCCATCCGCACCAAAGTCTGGCTGACCTGTCCCAGATGGCGGGTCTGAAGGCCCTGGTCCCTTCTCAGATTGGCGGGCAGAACCTCGGCCACCCCCCTGGTCTTCTGGGACGACTTCCTGCCTCCAGCTGAGGCTTGTTGCCGGGGAGAAGGGGAGCCCCCTGGAGGGGAGCCCTGTTGGGGAGGAGTGGGAGAGGCTAGCCCTTATGGAGAGCTGGCTGCTGCCAGCCAGAGAGGAAGACTCCTCCAAAAATAACAATCCACTGGCTGACATGACATCCTCCTCCTCCTCAAACTCCTCCTCCTCAAACTCCTTCTCTTCAACCTCCTCCGAGGACTCCGGCCTTGTCGGGGGGTCCTCATCAGGCTGTTGTCCCGGGGATGGTGCGGTCAGGCCAGATGGCCCAGCACCCTCCTACACATCTGTGGATGACACAAAACATTCACAGGTTGGAGGATCCACACACTTGCCACATATTCCTTTCCCCCCTCCCCCACACATGCTACACACCTGATAGGGCTAACAAACCTTACCTGGCATCACGGCTTCATGACTGGAGTCATAGCCAGGCAGGCCCTCCACCTGTTGTCTATGAAAGGTCTGGGCCACCGCATGCTCCTCCGCTGTCAGCCTAACAGGGCATGGTGGGCCCCCTCCTGTGCCCCCTGGCATGGGCTGCCATTTTGGCCAGCTTCTTTCGGACCAAACGCCGGAGATCATTGATTTTCTTTTCGATCCTCTCGCGTGTCCGGGTCTCCCCCCCCCCCCCCAGCTGAATTCACCTGGTCAGTAATGTTCAGCAAAATCTCCCTCCTCCTGGCCGGGGTGGTGTTGGCACTCTCCGGGCCGTGGAGGAAACGCCCATATTGGGTAATGGCCAGGGCAAGAATTTGTTTTTCCCCCAAAGTAAAATTCAACTTCCTCTTCCTCTCAGTCATACTCATACAACAACTCTCTCCCAAACAATCAACAAAAATCACTCACAAAAACAAGCAGGAAAAATCAAGTAACAAAACAAACTAACAAAAATCTATCAACCAAAAAGTCTCACAAGCAGTCACCAAAAAACACTTTCAAAAATATTCTACAAAAACACTAGATCAAACAGTCAACAAATATCACAAAGACAAGTCACAATGCAACAAACAACAGAACAAAAGCACCTTGCTGTATAGGAAGGGATACAAAGGGATGTACTTTTGCAAAGCAAGTGCGTTTGTGTCTGTCTATTTATGCTGCCTGCGTAGTTCACAAAGTTGCCCGGGTCCACTTCCAATTTCACTGATTGCGCCGTTCCCGAGTTGTGAGCATGCGCACAGAGGTGCTGACCATGGTCTGCTTCATGCGCACATGCGCGAGCCGGCCGGCCCTTCATTTGCATGGGGTCACAGCTCATTTCAATGTAACACGCCCACGTCCTTCCCAATTTGAATTACTCTGCCTTACGTTGCACCGGCGCTAATTTCTGCGCAAATCAAACGAGAATACGGTGATTGCGCCGCTACATTGCGGCAGTCTAACGTAAAGGAGGTGCGCTACGCCAGTCAAAAAATGCACCAATGTACGTGAATCTGGCCCTATATTCTTGATATTAACCACTTCTACGGTACACTGAGGACATCATATGACATCCTCGCCTTTGAGCGGTGATATCTGAATGATACCTGCAGCTATTCTGCGCATTATAAGAATGATCATAGCGGCAGTTCTGTCGCTTGATCGTTCTTCTAGGCGGCGGACGGCGACAGCTCACGACGATAGAGATTTCCGGTGACCAGATGGTCACCAGTCATCTCTATTACCGTCAGAGGCCCTGGGTACCTGAAAGTAAACAAAGCCGCAATCGTGGCCAAAAGCATGAGATCTCATGCTTTGCAGCCTGAAGGAGAGAGACCCCCACATCTCTCCATAAAGAGGACCTGTCACAATATAATTATATTACAAGGGATGTTTACATTCCTTGTAATAGGAATAAAAGTGATAAAAAAAATTAAAAAGCCCCTGCCCCCGGTAGCTTACGTTCAGAAGCGAACACGCATGTAAGTCCCTCCCACATATGTAAACGCAGTTCAAACCCCACATGTGAGGTATCGCTGCGTGCGCAACGATTCTAGCACTAGACCTCCTCTGTAACTCGAAAATAGTAACCTGTAATAGTACCGAAGTTTGGTACCCTTCCATGAGTGTGTGCAATTTTAAACCGTCACATGTTGGGTATCTTTTTACTCGTAAAATAATCTTTCACATTATACTAAAAAATTGGGCTAACTTTATTGTTTTTTTTTTATAATTTATGAAACCGTTTTTTCCCCAAAAAAAGGCGCTTGAAAAATTATTGCGCAAATACCGTGCAAGATAAAAAGCTGCAATGACCGCCATATTTTCCCTATGGTGTCTGCTAAAATAAAATATACTTTTTAGGGGCTCTGACTAATTTTATAGCAAAAAAAATTATGATTTTTACATGAAGGAGAGAAGTGCCAGAATAGGCCTGGTGCTGAAGTGGTTAACCACTTCCTTACTGGGCACGTATACTCCTTCCTGACCAGGTGAAATTTCAGCTTCTGGCACTGCGTCGCTTTAACTGACAATTGCGCGGTCGTGCAAAGTGGTTCCCAAACAAAATTGGCGTCCTTTTTCCCCACAAATAGAGCTTTCTTTTGGTGGTATTTGATCATCTCTGCGGTTTTTATTTTTTGCGCTATAAACAAAAAAAGAGCAACAATTTTGCATATATTCGTACGGCCGTCGGGAAGTGGTTAAGTAAGACCTTTTTTTGTTTATCTGAGCTCATCTTATATTAACCTGGTCTAAGTTGGTTTTATCTGTTCTTATACAATGTATGACATAATCTTTTGAGTAGTTAGATCAAAACTAAAATAGTTTTAGTTAAACTCAATGGGCCAGATTCATAAAAGATGTATGCCGCCACGTTGAGGGCTACTCCTCTGGTTAAACCCACCTCTACCATTTACAAAGCTCTATTGCCTTCGGTCCACTTTGGTCTGGAGGACTTGCTTTCTAGGTGGCAGGGCAAGGTCCCAGATCTGGATTCGGAGGATTGGGAGGACGTCTGGGAATATCCTTTCTTACAGCTCGTCTCTGTTAGAGATCGGTTGATACAATTCAAACTGTTTCATAGAATCTATTTGTCACCCCAAAGATTATCCAAAATCTACCCGATTTTCTCCTCCAATTGTTGGAAGTGCGATATGGCAAATGCCGACTTTACCCATATGTTGTGGTTCTGTCCCAGAGTCCAGCACTTCTGGGTAGAGGTCACAACCTTTATTGAAACCTTGACCGTGATCCATTTTTCTCTGAATGTGTCGGTCTGTGTGCTCGGTCTGGTGGGCTCCTTGGTCCATCGCCGGGCAACCAGGGCAATAATAGGACTTTTATTGTTTTATGCTAAAAAGGCTCTACTCCTTAAATGGAAACAAACGGAGGCACCTTCTTTGAATACATGGAAAACACTGGTCAACTCGGCGGTGCCACTGTACAAAGAGGCCTATCTCGCCAGAGGCTGCCCAACGAAGTTCGACAAAATTTGGAGGGTGTGGGTAACTTCGGACATCACGAACGCAACAAATTAAGTGTTATTATGATAGTCTGTCTATCTCAGTTAGTGGTTTTGTAGGAATGAGGCCATAGCCTTTAATGTTATTTGATGGTTCTCCTAACAGCGCCATCCTTACCCTCAGCAACTCATCCCGCTGTGGTCGCCTGACAAGCATGAGACGATACCCTTTCTTCATCCTCTTAATTTCGATGACACGAGTAGTTAAGTTATAGCAACACTGTAGGTTGATAGCAATGTAGGACTGTTTTATGTGTTTTTTTTTTTTTTTTTGTTACTTCAGCCGGGATATGCCCAGAGGCTGTGATATGTAACCTCTTTTTTTTTGATTGCTTTGTTTTTTCTTACATGTAAAAATCAATAAAATGTATTTTCAAAAAAAAAAAAAAGATGTATTCCGGCGTATCTCCAGATAATTTCAAATGTGCGCCGTCACATCTTTGCGCCGATTCACAAAGCGAGATATGCTGAAAAACATGGCTTCAGCCATCCGACGTAACTTGCCTACGCCGGCGTATCGTGGGCGCATAGTTACGCTGGACGCATTTGGCGTTCCCATTATAAATATGCAAATGAGTAAGATACGCCGATTCACGAATGTAGATGCGCCCGGCCGCATCATATACGCGATTTGCGTAAGGCTTACGTACGAGGTAAAGTTACCCCTGCTATAGCAGGCCCAGCTAATGCAAAGGTATGGGCCAGGGAACGACGCTGTTGACTTTTGCGTCGCGTACGCCGTTTACATAGTACTACGTGAATAGGGCTGTGCGTAAGTTACGTTCATGTCATAGGCATTTACGCCAAAGTATCTTATGGAGTTTATGCAACGTAATTCTGAGCATGCGCGCGCATGCATGCCAGTTCGACCGCCCATTCATTTACATGGGGTCACACTTAATTTAAATAGATGACGCCCACCTCCTTCCTACTTTGAATTAGGTGGGCTTACGCCGGCCAATTTACGCTACACCACCGCAACTTACGGAGCAAGTGCTTTGAGAATACAGCACTTGCCTCTCTAAGTTGCGGCGGCATATCGTATATTCGATACGCTACGCCCGCCTAAAGATGCGCTAAACTACCTGAATCTGGCCCAATATTGTTACTGATGACTAGAGGATAAGAGCCTGAAAAAAATGGTTCTACTTGCATGCAACAAATTTATATCATCATCTCATGTCTCTATACACTTTTCTCACTTGACTCAGGCAACTATTTTTATAATTTTTTTTAAAGATAATTTTGCTTTATATTTAACATGTCACAAAATGATTCATGGAGACTTCCATAGTTACTGATACAGTATATCCATTTTAATAATGTTGTGTAGCATTAGCTACACGTTTTTTTAAATCTATTTGGCCAGATTCATAACATATTTACACGTAAATACTAAGAATAGCCGGCGTATATTTTTTTGGTATTCAGAAAAGAAGATATGCCGGAATTCTGCTAATATACGAGCGGCGCAAGTCTGTTACACCGTTGTATATTAGTTGCAGTTTTACGCTGGCCAATAGGTGGCGCTTCCTAATATGTAAATTAGGGAGTTACGCCGATTCCTGAACGTACTTGCGTCCGGGCGTTATTCCGGCGTAAAATTACCCCTGCTATAGGAGGCGTAGCCAATGTTAAGTATGGATGTCAGGACAGCATTGAATTGAACATGAATCATGCCGACACATTAATAATTTGAATTAGGCGCCCTTACGCCGGACACTTTACGATACGCCGCCGCAACTTATGGAGCAAGTGCTTTCTGAATAAGGCATTTGCATATAAAATTTGCGGAGGCGTAGCGTAAAGAGCATACGCTACGCCCGCAGATATTTACACAGTTTTCTCTGAATCTGGCCCATAGTGTTTTTTTTTCCCAGTGGGACCCTTTCCAATAATGCAAATTGCACAGTAGGAGCAGCTGATTTTATTATCTTATAGCAGACTAATGACTGTATCATGGGTAGATTGAAGAGGATTGCTTCTGTCACACAGGATCCTCTAAACAGGAAAACTGGAGAAAACTTGATGAGGAGCATCGGAAAGCAATATTAATTATGAAATAACAAATAACAGTAGTAAGCCACTTTTTGCTGATTATTTTTTTATGTATACAATATCTCACAAAAGTGAGTACACCCCTCACATTTTTGTAAATATTTTATTCTATCTTTCCATGTGACAACACTGTAGAAATGACACTTTGCTACAATGTAAAGTAGTGAGTGTACAGCTTGTATAACAGTGTACATTTCCTGTCCCCCTCAAAATAACTCAACACACAGCCATTAATGTCTAAACCGCTGGCAACAAAAGTGAGTACACCCATAAGTGAAATGGTCCAAATGCCCAAAGTGTCAATATTTTGTGTGGCCACCATTATTTTTTAGCACTGCCTTATCCCTCCTGAGCATGGAGTTCACCAGAGCTTCACAGGTTGCCACTGGAGTCCTCTTCCATGATGACATCACGGAGCTGGTGGATGTTAGAGACCCTGCTTTCCTCCACCTTCCGTTTTAGGATGCCCCACAGATGCTCAATAGGTTTTAGGCCTAGAGAAATGCTTGGCCAGTCCATCACCTTTACCCTTGGCTCCTTTAGCAAGGCAGTGGCCAATCGGGTCTCACAAACTGCTTTCTGATTGGCCCGGAGGAGAATCAGTAAGACAATAGCAAATATCAATTCGCTATTGTCACACCAGTGGTTGGGCTTGGGGCGCAGTGCTCTATGCCCAGAGCCCACCCTTTTTTGAAGCCAATTAGAGCCTCAAGCTCTAATCATGTGCTTAAGAGAAAAACCCCATGGATTGGGGGCGGAACCTGTGTGCTCTGCATGAGTGGCTGCCACTGCCTAGATGACTGCGTCAAAGAAGGGGGAGAGAAGGACTTCCGGTCGGATCTCCTAGGTAATCTGAGTGGGAGTGGGTACCTGTCTAAATCAGGCCTTAAAGTGGAACTTCAACTTTTGGGTTAAGCTCCGCTTTAAGTTTTCAAAACAGTGAGGGTTTAATACTACTTAAAGTTGTCTACAGCTTAGCTGCTTCAAGTACACACTGAACCAAAAAAGGACATAACTTTAAGGCAGAAAACATTTACGAGGGCCCTGCTACTAATTGTTATTGCTAAAAGACAAAAAAAGAACACAGTTGCCCGCAAGATAACACCCTTGGGAGAGAGCTTCCCAGAGAGGGTTAGCTCTTGTGGGGAGGAGCCACGAGAGCCATCGTGGGACCCCAGAACAGGAGGATCGGGGCCACTCTGTGCAAAACGCACTGCACATTGGAGGTAATTATGACATGTTTGTTATTTTGAAAAAAGTGAACCTTTAGTATCACTTTAATGGTCCTGACATTTTTTTTTTGCATGAGCAAGAGGGGTGGCTACATTTCTACATGCCGTGTGACCATGGAGAAGAAATATAGCCATCCTATAACAGGAAGTCTGTTTACAGTCTGAAGTCTGATTTGGAGATTTGGAGGTGGCTGAAAGTAACAGATGATACTGTTTAACCACTTAAGCCCCGGACCAATATGATGCTAAATGCCCAAAGGCGTTTTTACAATTCGGCACTGCATCACTTTAACAGACAATTGCGCGGTCGTGCGACGTGGCTCCCAAACAAAATTGGCGTCCTTTTTTCCCCCACAAATAGAGCTTTCTTTTGGTGGTATTTGATCACCTCTGTGGTTTTTATTTTGTGCGCTATAAACAAAAATAGAGTGACAATTTTGAAAAAAATTCAATATTTTTTACTTTTTGCTATAATAAATATCCCCCAAAAACATATATAAAATTATTTTTTTTCCTCAGTTTAGGCCGATACATATTCTTCTACCTATTTATGGTGAAAAAAATCGCAATAAGCGTTTATCGATTGGTTTGCGCAAAATGTATAGCGTTTACAAAATAGGGGATAGTTTTATTGCATTTTTATTATTATTATTTTTTTTTACTACTAATGGCACCGATCAGCGATTTTTTTCGTGACTTGGACATTATGGCGGACACTTCGGACAATTTTGACACATTTTTGGGACCATTTAAATTGCATTGTTTATTGTGAAAATTACAGTTGCAGTTTGGGAGTTAACCACAGGGGGCGCTATGGGATTTGTGTGTGTTCACAACTGTAGGGGGGTGTGGCTGTAGGGCTGACGTCATCGATCGAGTCTCCCTGTAAAATGGATCACTCGATCGATGCAGCCGCCACAGTGAAGCACGGGGAAGCCATGTTTACATACGGCTCTCCCCGTTCTTCAGCTCCGAGGAGCGATCGTGAGCGGGCGGCTAGAAACGAATAGCCGCGCCCTCGTCCCGGATCGCTCCCCGCGGGTTTCCGACTGCTGCATGTAGCGGGGGGGGGGGGGGGGGGGGCGATCGGACCCCCGACCCGCGCAAAAGCAGTGACGTAAATATACGTCCATCTGCCTGTACGTGCCCTTTTGTGGACGTATATGTACATGCGGCGGTCGGGAAGTGGTTAAATCCACATTGATTATTTTTATCCTTATGCTACTAGCATTAGTAAATGTATAGGAAAGTATATCATATTTGCTTGTTTTAAACTTATTTTTTTTATATCTCTATAGTCAGGGGAGGGCTGGCAGGGGGGGCAATGTGTAAATCTCCCCCCGGGCTGGTGACACTATACCACAGCCACCGGCCGCCACTACCCTTACATCAGATATGATATATATGGGGTCTGTGCGGACTCTGATGTATATGGTGTCTGTGCGGACTCTGATGTAAGGGGAGGCTCTGTGCGGATTTGATGTAAGGGGGGCCTCTGTGCAGACTCTGATGTAAGGGGGGCCTCTGTGCGGACTCTGATGTAAGGGGAGGCTCTGTGCGGACTCTGATGTAAGGGGGGTCTCTGTGCACACTCTGATGTTAGGGGGGCCTCTGTGCGGACTCTGATGTAATGGGAGGCTCTGTGCGGAGTCTGATTTAAGGGGAGGATCTGTGCGGACTCTGATGTAATTGGGCCTCTGTGCGGACTCTGATGTAAGGGGGGCCTCTGTGCGGACTCTGATGTAAGGGGGGCCTCTGTGTGGACTCTGATGTAAGGGGAGGCTTTGTGCACACTCTGATGTTAGGGGGGCCTCTGTGCGGACTCTGATGAAGTAAGGGGAGGCTCTGTGCGGACTCTGATGTAAGGGGAGGATCTGTGCGGACTCTGATGTAAGGGGGCCTCTGTGCGGACTCTGATGTAAGGGGGGCCTCTGTGCGGACTCTGATGTAAGGGGGGCCTCTGTGTGGACTCTGATGTAAGGGGAGGCTCTGTGCACACTCTGATGTAAGGGGGCCTCTGTGCAGACTCTGATGTAAGGGGGGCCTCTGTGCGGACTCTGGTGTAAGGGGGGCCTCTGTGCAGACTCTGATGTAAGGGGGGCTCTGTGCAGACTCTGATGAAAAATCTTAGACTGTTTTCCTCAATCCATCACTTTTCCACACTCTACGGGCCACTTGACTGGACTTGCCCCCCAGGCCTAAGGCTGCCAGCCCTCCCCTGTCTATAGTTACTTTTTGGTTTCCATGCCTAGGCAAATGATGTCATACAGCTCAGGAGTCTTCACCAGGGGAGGAGGGGTCACCTAAATACTGAAGACAACGTCGTATTCATTTATGATTGTTTTTATGTATTTTGAATTGTTATGAATTATATTCATGATTTTATTGTTGCCATACACCTGGCTTCTTAGATATTTATACGATAATTAAACAATTTTCAATATTATTATGTTTGTTATTCTTGTTGCCTTTAAAGTCCCAACCCCTTGCTAGGGGGACACCCTTCTTTTCATTCTCAGATGAAGTGTAGTTCCACTTTGAAGTTAGGAACACATACTTGAACGAATATATATATTTTTTTACCGGAGTTTAGTTTTACTTTAAATGTGAAAATGCAGAAACAACATCAGAAGATCTCTCTGCATAAAAAGAAAACACAATACCTTTTGCAATGTGACAACTGGTACAGGGAAAGACATAAGAGGGAACAACTCTGCAAATATTTAGGAAAATCCTTACCAAGAACTAGACAAAAATACAATCCTTTTTTTTACCTTGCTTATATTGAACTTAAATATACAGTAATACCTCGGATTGCAATTGAAGGCGGTTTACAAGTTTTTCTCAATACGAGCTATTATTTAAAATAAATCCTAACTCGGTTAGCGAGCATTGTCTTACAAGATGAGCAGGATTCAAGCAAATGGGGTGTGCAGCACAGCATTTGGCTAAGAGGTGCGGAGATGCCAGAGAGACTCGGAGCCGCTCGCAGACTCGCACTCGGAAACACTCCATTCCAAGTGTCTTCAAGTCTCTCTAAGTGTCTCTGAGTGCATCCAAGCGGCTCTGTGCAGAACAGATTATCTGAGTTTCCATTATTCCCTATAGGAAAACTTGCTTTGATATATGAGTGCTTTGGATTACAAGCATTCTTCTGCAATGAATTATGCTAATAATCCAAGGTACCACTGTAGTTTCATATCACCTATTGAGGCTGCACTGTGCAATGGAGCAAGCGGTGTTAAATGTATAAAGCTGTAGCAATGATGCCTCAAAACAGGTCTCTGCCACAGGCCTGGCAGCCAGAACGTCACTTGCAAATGTTGGGAGGACCAGGCCTCTGCCACAGGCCTGGTTCGGGCCTCTGCCACAGGCATAGTACTTGAATGAGCATGAAATTGAAATGAGCGAGTCCTCCCAATAGATTTAGTTAGAGTCCCTAGATCCCCGATGGTTCGTTCAAGTCCTATTGGATCACCTGCCTCTGGGTTCTCCTCAAGCCGATCCCCCACCATACAGCTTTTAGCTTGGGATCCTTTTAGGAAAGGTTTGGGACCCAGCAGCTTCTGGGATCCCTCTCCATGTTAGGCTGGGTTCACTCTACGATTTTCCCGTCCGTCAGCCGCATACGATTTATATGAAAAAATGTATGCGGCTGAAACGGATTTAGACGTATGGAACCGCACATATGTGCGTTTTCCATTGACTTTAATGTTAAAAAAAAAACGTATGCGTTTGCCCTACGGTTTCAAAAACGGCCTCAAAACCGTGGTTGAACACGGTTTTGCTTACTGTTAAAAAACGTTTTGCCAGCAAATCGTCGTACGCACCCGGATGCATCTGAGTGCATACGATTTGCAATGCATTGTCTATGTATGCGTTTTCCCGTACGGGCCCGTACGTTTTCAAAACTGAAATCGTATGCGGCTGACGGACAGGAAAATCGTAGTGTGAACCCAGCCTGAGAGTGAGGCTCCGCATTGTGCGCAACTTCGGCCAGGTAGGCTGCGGAGTCCTTGGATTCGCACACCCTGAAGGTGGATGCCGCACCTGGAACTCAGACCCCGCAGAAAACAAGAACGCCCCTCAGATATCAGAGGCTGCCCCAGATATAGCCTCCCTCAGCATGCCCTGGTGGGGGAACCAACCCCTCTGATTGGCTGCTACGGAAAACGAGTCCACCAGAACCCCTCTAGTGCCAACTGCCGCCCAGGGGTGGACACACACCCCTGGAGCGCAGATCATCGGCAATACTGAGAAAAGTCATTTATAAAAAAAAATGTGTGGGGGGTCCACGGCAGTTTTAAAAAAAATTTGGGGTGGAGTTCCCCTTAAAATCCATACCAGACCTGAAGGGCCTGGTAATTGAATTTGGGGGGACCCCCAGGCATTCTTTTATTATGAATGACTTTTCTCTGTATTGCTGGTATCCGACAATTCATTATAGCCATGAGTGATTTTAAATGACTTTTTTCCTTCAGAAATTACATTTTGTGCAGGGACAGTTCTAAGCACAGGAAACAAGCGCTACTTTACAGGCATACTATACACCCCCCTAGGTACGAAATTTAAAGGAATATTTTAATTGTATTGTTTCACTTTAAGCATTATTATAATCACTGCTCCTGAAAAAACGTCAGTTTTTTTAAAACTTTTTTTGCATTGATACATGTCCCCTGGGGCAGGACCTAGGTCCCCAAACACTCCCCTGGGGCAGGACCTGGGTCCCCAAACACTTTTTAGGACAATAACTTGCATATTAGCCTTTAAAATTAGTACTTTAGATTTCAAACGTTCGAGTCCCATAGACTTTAACAGGGTTCTAAAGTTCACACAAACTTTTGGTCTGTTCACAGGTTCTGGTGCGAACTGAACCCAGGGGTGTTTGGCTCATCCCTAGTCAGGAGGGTATGGTACTTGGGGGATCAGAAAGGTATGGTACTGGGGAGGTTAGGACAGTACATATGGAGGGTGGGCAGGAGAGCACAGTACTGAGTGGTCAGGAGGGCCCAATGCATGGCAGTCAGGAGGGTATGGTGTAAGCAGGTCAGAAGGTTACAGTAGTGAGAGATCAGGAGGGCAGAGTACAGGGGGGTCAAGAGGGTATGGTATTTGGGGGGTTAGGAGGACAGGGTACATGCAGCTGTGGAGGGCAGAGTATAGGGGGGTCAAGAGGGTATGGTACTGGGGGCTCAAAAGGGCAGAGCAAAGGGGGGTCAGGAGGGTATTGTACTGGGGGCTCAGGAGGGCAGAGTACAGGGGAGGTCAGCAGGGTACAGTATGTGGAGGGGTTCAGGAGGGCATTGCACAGGGAGGTCAGGAGGGCACAGTACTGGGGAGTCAGGAAGGCAGAAAGGTTATTTCCTTATGCAGAGTGGCACAGGGAAACTGTCACGGCAGGGCTGCATGTTCTGGCATTGATGGGATGACTTAGTATCCAGTTCCAGAGACAAAAGTGACACTAGGGGTAGGTGTCCCCTGGAGGAGATGCTACTGTGAGTAGCTCAAGCAGCCGCAGGAGTCCCAGGAAAGCAAATATCTGCTGGCAGGAGGTGACACGGCTGGTGAGACAGAAATTATGTCACAGTACTGGCAGAAGAGGTTAGTGGCAGCTCCACTAGTTGGAACTCTCATCATGCAGCAATTGAGTGTGTGCCTGCAGCCATAGGGGGAAAATACAGGGTCGATAACCAGTTCATAATCTACCTGTCACCTGCCCATGGTCAAAGAAAAGTGCATATAGTTATCCACCGTTAAGTTGTAATAGATTGTTAGCTTCACTACCAAGTAATCATACCATAGGCTTCTAACCTACCTTTTAGTACAGAATAATTGCTATGTCATAATTGTAATATCACAGTTAAAAAGACCTCTCTATTTCAATCAGCAGTCAGGTATTACTTTCTAAAAAAATACAAATGTTGCTTCTTTGTTACCGTGGAAACACTGTGGACATTCTGAAATCTGTTTTTGTGCAGAATGCACTCAGAAATCTCATTCCCAGTCATGATTTTCTGATTGCTTTTGTCAAAAGTCTGCAGAAGGCTTTAAGAATCCTCATTAGCATCTTTCAACTTTGTGTAATAATTGATTTATTTATTACAGGTACTTACATAGTACCGTCAATTCACGCAGAG
>JAJQKJ010000922.1:0-12500 GCA_029574335.1 Rana kukunoris
CGCCTAGTCTGATTGGCTTGGGCGGGGCCTTTTTTGTGGGCCTAGGGTTCCGTTGTGGCCACCCCTTTTGGACCCCTTGGAATGGGGATGTTTCCTGTGCCGTTAAGCCGCAGTGAGGACCGTTCTGAGGGTGGGGGGGGGGGGGGGGGGCGCAATGGATTCCCTTAATTTACTTAGATTTCCTCTTACTTCCTGGTTTGCCCATAGAGCAGGAAGTGAAGGGAAATCTTCGCAATGGGACAGGGATGGTAAAAAATAAAACTGACAGGGGCTATAACCCTCTCTTACTTACCCAAAATGAAAAAAAAAGTGTTGCCTATAGTTCTACTTTAAGTAGATGGTGCAGCAGAAACATATAGCACAGTGAGGAGGGTTTGTGGTCAGAATGATAAAACAGTCAAAATTGGAAGCGCCCCCCCCCCCCCCCCCCACAGTTGCAGAATGCGGCCGCCCGCATACCAGAAGCAGTGCGGCCGCTTTATAGGGCCGCTAGACTAATTTTCCTAACAGTGTAGCGCAAGTCGGCGGGGACTCTTTTCGTGCTGCCCCCCTGCAAAGTGCTGCCCTAGGCTGGGCCTTGTTGGCCTATGCCAGGATACAGCTCTGGTCCCATCCCTTCCTCTACTTCACTCTATCTCTACTCTTCTTCCTTCTCTTCTTCCTCTCTCATCTCTTGTCTCACTTCCTCCAGTTTCTGTTTCCTCCCTCTCTTGTATTCCCCTTTTTCACATTCACTCCCTCTCTCCTTTCTCTCTCTCTCTCTCTCTCTCTCTCTCTCTCTCTCTCTCCCTCCCTTGTGTCCCATCCCTTCCTCTACTTCTCTCTATCTCTACTCTTCTTCCTTATCTTCCTCCTCCTCTTCTTCCACTCTTGTCTCTCTTCCTCCAGCTTTGATCCCTCCCTCTCTTTCCTTCCCTTTCTCTCATTCACTTCCTCTCTCTTTTCCTCTCTACTCTCTTCCCACCTTGTGTACTATCCCTTCCTCTACTTCTCTCTATCTCTTATCTTCTTCCTCCTCTTCTTTCTCCTCTTCTTCCTCTCTCATCTCTTGTCTCTCTTCCTCCAGCTTCTCTCCCCTCCCTCTATTTCTTCCTTTCTCTCATTCACTCCTCTCTCTTTTCCTCTCTACTCTCTTCCCACCTCATGTACTATCCCTTCCTCTACTTCTCTCTATCTCTCATCTTCTTCCTCTCTCACCTCTTGTCTCTCTTCCTCCAGCTTCTCTCCCCTCCCTCTCTTTTCTTCCCTTTTCTCTCATTCGCTCCCTCTCTCTTTTCCTCTCTACTCTATCACTTCCCCTTGTATAGCTCATCCCTTTCTCACTCTTCTCTCTACCGCACTCCATACTTTTACTGTTCTTCCTCCTTATTGTCTTCAACTCAATTCACTCTCTCTTTTCCTCCTCTCTATCACATTTCTTCTTTGGTCTCTCTATCAAACTATCACTACATCTTCCTTTCCTCCTGTACATCTCATTACTTTACCTTCCTCTCCTCTCTATCTTACTTCATGAATCTCTTCTTCTTCATCTTCTACCATTCTCATTTCTCTTCCTCCAACTTCTCTCTCTCCCTCTCTCTTTCTTCCATTTTCTGCAATCACCAATCTCTCATTCTCCCTCCTCACTCTCTCAATCTCTCTTCTACTTTCACCTCTCACTTCAACTCTCTCTCTCTCCTCTCCTTCTTCTCTCTTCCCTCCTCTCTACCCCCCCCCTCTAAATACCTCCTTCTCTCTAACCTTTCCCTCTCTAACCTTCCCTCCCTCTCACCTCCCCTCTCCTCTCTACTCCCTCCCTTCTCCTCCTACTCCCTCCCTTCTCCTCTACTTCCTCCCTTCTTCCCTCACTACTCCTACCCACAACCTACCTTTCTCCCTTCTACTCTCCCTTTCCTCCTACCTCCTTCTCCTCTCTACTCTCCTCCTACTCTTCACCCCCCTCTCCCCTCTCTCCACCCCTCCTCTACTCCCCCCTCCTCCTCCTTCTCCTCTCTCCCTCTCCCTCCTCTCTTCTACTCCCTTCTCCTCTCTCTACTACTCCCTTCTCCTCTCTACTTCTCCTTCTCCCTTCTTCCCCTCCTACTCCTCCCTTCCTCTCCTAACACCCCTCTCCTTCTCCCTTCTCCTTCTCCCCTCCCTAACAACTTCTTCTCCTCTCCCTCACTTCCCTCTCCTTTCTCCCTCCCTCCTCCTCTCCTCCCTCCCTTCTCCTCTCACCTTCTCCTTCTCTCTCACTACTCCCCTTCTCTCTCTCCTTCTCCTCTCTCTTCTTCTCTCCTCTTCTTCTCCCCTCCCTTTTCCTCTCTCACCTCCCAACTCCCCTCCCCTACTCTCTCCCCCCCTTCTTCTCTCTAACCTCCCCTTCCTCTACCTTTCCCTTCTCCCCTACTTCTCCTTCCCTTCCTCTACTCCCTCCCTTCTCCTCTACTCCCCTCCTTCTCCTCCTTCCCTCCCTTCTCCCTACCCCCCTCCTCACTCTCAACTCCCCCCTCTCTCCCTCCCTTTTCCTCTACCCCCCCCCTTCTTCCTCTCTTCCCTCCCACCTTTCCCTCTCCTTCCCTCCCCTTTCCTCTTCCCTCCCCTTCTCCTCTTTCCCTCCCTCCCTTCTCCTCTTTACTTTCTCCCTTCTCCTCTCTACTTTTTCCCTTCTCCTCTCTACTTCCTCCCTTCTCCTCTCTACTCCCTACCTTCTCCTCTCTACTTTCTCCCTTCTCCTCTCTACTTTCTCCCTTCTCCTCTCTATCCCCTCCTTTCTCCTCTCTACTTTCTCCCTCTCTCTCTCTACCCCCTCCCTTCTCCTCTACCCCCTCCCTTCTCCTCTCTACTCCCTCCCTTCTCCTCTCTACTTTCTCCCTTCTCCTCTCTACTTTCTCCCTTCTCCTCTCTATCCCCTTCCTTCTCCTCCCTACCCCCTCCCTTCTTCTCTCTACTCCCTCCCTCTCCTCTCTAACCTTTACCTTCTCTCTAACCTTTCCCTTCTCCTCTCTACTCCTTCCCTTCTCCTTTCTACTCCCTCCCTCTCCTCTCTACTCCTCCCTTCTCCCCTCTACTTTCTCCTTCTCCTCTCTACTTTTTCCCTTCTCCTCTCTACCTCCTCCCTTGTCCTCTCTACTCTTTCCCTTCTCTCTACTCCCTCCCTTCTCCTCTCGACTTTCTCCCTTCTCTCTACGCTTTCCCTCCCCCTCTCTAACCTTTCCCTTCTCTCTCTAACCTTTCCCTTCTCCTCTGTACTCCCTCCCTTCTCCTCTCTACTCCCTCCCTTCTCCTCTCTATTCTCCTTCTCCTCTCTACTTTCTCCCTTCTCCTCTCTACTTTCTCCCTTCTCCTCTCTACTTTCTCCCTCTCTACTCTACTTTCTCCCTTCTCTCTACCCCCTCCCTTTTCCTCTCTACTCCCCCCCTTCTCCTCTCTAACCTTTCCCTTCTCTCTAACCTTTCCCTTCTCCTCTCTACTCCCTCCCTTCTCCTCTCTACTCCCTCCCTTCTTCCTTTCTACTCCCTCCCTTCTCCTCTCTACTTCCTCCCTTCTCCTCTCTACTCCCTACCTTCTCCTCACTACTTTCTCCCTTCTCCTCTCTACTTTCTCCCTTTTCCTCTTTATCCCCTCCTTTCTCCTCTCTACTTTCTCCCTTCTCCTCTCTACTTTCTCCCTTCTCCTCTCTACCCCCTCCCTTCTCCTCTCTACTCCCTCCCTTCTCCTCTCTACTCCCTCCCTTCTCCTCTCTACTTTCTCCCTTCTCCTCTCTACTTTCTCCCTTCTCCTCTCTACTTTCTCCCTTCTCCTCTCTATCCCCTTCCTTCTCCTCCCTACCCCCTCCCTTCTTCTCTCTACTCCCTCCCTTCTCCTCTCTAACCTTTCCCTTCTCTCTAACCTTTCCCTTCTCCTCTCTACTCCCTCCCTTCTCCTTTCTACTCCCTCCCTTCTCCTCTCTACTCCCTCCCTTCTCCTCTCTACTCCCTCCCTTCTCCTCTCTACTTTCTCCCTTCTCCTCTCTACTTTCTCCCTTCTCCTCTCTACTTTCTCCCTTCTCCTCTCTACCCCCTCCCTTTTCCTCTCTACTCCCCCCCTTCTCCTCTCTAACCTTTCCCTTCCTCTAACCTTTCCCTTCTCCTCTCTACTCCCTCCCTTCTCCTCTCTACTCCCTCCCTTCTCCTCTCTACTCCCTCCCTTCTCCTCTTTACTTTCTCCCTTCTCCTCTCTACTTTTTCCCCTTCTCCTCTCTACTTCCTCCCTTCTCCTCTCTACTCCCTACCTTCTCCTCTCTACTTTCTCCCTTCTCCTCTCTACTTTCTCCCTTCTCCTCTCTATCCCCTCCTTTCTCCTCTCTACTTTCTCCCTTCTCCTCTCTACCCCCTCCCTTCTCCTCTCTACCCCCTCCCTTCTCCTCTCTACTCCCTCCCTTCTCCTCTCTACTTTCTCCCTTCTCCTCTCTACTTTCTCCCTTCTCCTCTCTATCCCCTTCCTTCTCCTCCCTACCCCCTCCCTTATTCTCTCTACTCCCTCCCTTCTCCTCTCTAACCTTTACCTTCTCTCTAACCTTTCCCTTCTCCTCTCTACTCCTTCCCTTCTCCTTTCTACTCCCTCCCTTCTCCTCTCTACTCCCTCCCTTCTCCCCTCTACTTTCTCCCTTCTCCTCTCTACTTTTTCCCCTTCTCCTCTCTACCTCCTCCCTTGTCCTCTCTACTCTTTCCCTTCTCTCTACTCCCTCCCTTCTCCTCTCGACTTTCTCCCTTCTCTCTACGCTTTCCCTCCCCCTCTCTAACCTTTCCCTTCTCCTCTCTAACCTTTCCCTTCTCCTCTGTACTCCCTCCCTTCTCCTCTCTACTCCCTCCTTCTCCTCTCTACTTTATCCCTTCTCCTCTCTACTCCCTCCCTTCCTTCTCTCTACTCCCTCCCTCCCTTCTCCTCTCTACTCCCTCCCTTTTCCTCTCCACTCCTCCCTCCCTTCCTTCTCTCTACTCCCCCTCCCTCCTTCTCCTCTCTTCTCCCTCCCTTCTCCTCTCCACTCCCTCTCTTCTCCTCTACACTCCCTTCTCCTCTCTACTTCCCTAAATGATGTCATTTATAGCACTGGGAAGTGATCACTCTATAGATGAAGGAACACACAAGCCGATCACATATACTGTACATCTCCCGCCATACACACAATCCGCAGAAAGTCCCCCCCCCCCCCTCGGCGGCGGTCCGCGCACAGATGTGATTTACATCCCGGAAAATCTCTATAGAAGAGTTGAGCTCAGATCTGAGATTAATGTGTTGGGTGGATTATATTCATCTCCATGTACCATGTGTGTTCTCAGATCATCCTGCCGTGTTGGCAGATCTCCGGGCTCTGCCGCCCCCAGAAAGGGGGCGCACAATACGGCAACAGGTTTCCCCACTTCAAATATTAATCTGCTTGGAATAGAGCGGCGATACAGGAATACGATTGGAGGGGAGACGGCGGGATGAACAAACTGAGACCCCAGTTTAGCGCCGGAGAATCTCAGAGCACATGTGTTATAATCTGCTTCATGTGACTGTATAAAAAAAAAAAAGGGACGGCACCATCCGAAAAAATAAGTGCAGCTGGTCCTTGGCTCTGTCCATGTCCCCCCCCCCCCCCCCCCCTACACCCCCATTACTGCTTAAAGAGCCATTCAGGCAACCAGCTAATCCAATCAGTGAGCTCCAGCAAACAATGCAACGGCGTTTAAATCAGGGCGTTAATACATTTATCTTTAAAATCTCATTCCATAGGGGGAGCTAGAGATAAAATATCTGGTAGATCTCTGAGGTTTTCATTGTTGTCTGTGGCTCCACTGTAGAGAGTTTTTCACTTCCTGTCCACGTGACACCCAGACAATAATTCCCTAGTCATTGTTGTCAGTGGGGGTTCATAATCCCACAATCATTGGTGTCTGTGGGGGATTACCAGTCGATCACAGCAATTTTTTAAGGAAATTGAAGAAAATAGATGTATACAGTGATCTTCAAGTAATGAGGGGTTCCCACAATCCCTGTGCTAAGTTGCCAGGTCCGTACACCTGCTGTGCCCATTATGA
Source organism: Rana kukunoris (assembly GCA_029574335.1). NCBI lineage: Eukaryota > Metazoa > Chordata > Amphibia > Anura > Ranidae > Rana > Rana kukunoris. The sequence continues at coordinate 6,045 of JAJQKJ010000922.1, forward strand.
GTGGTTCCCACCATCCCTGTGCTGAGTTCCCGGGTCTGTACCCCCGCTGTGCCCCATTATGAGGGGTTCCCACCATCCCTGTGCTGAGTTCCCGGATCTGTACACTCGCTGTGCCCATTATGAGGGGTTCTCACCATCCCTGTGCTGAGTTCCCGGGTCTGTACACCCGCTGTGTCCCATTATGAGGGGTTCCCACCATCCCTGTGCTGAGTTCCCGGGTCTGTACACCCGCTGTGCCATTATGAGGGGTTTCCCACCATCCCTGTGCTGAGTTCCTGGGTCTGTACACCCGCTGTGCCATTGCATTATGAGGGGTTCCCACCATCCCTGTGCTGAGTTCCCGGGTCTGTACACCCGCTGTGCCCATTATGAGGGGTTCCCACCATCCCTGTGCTGAGTACCTGGGTCTGTACACCCGGTGTGCCCATTCGTTTTAATGCTAACCCTAACCATTACAGTAATGGTATATGTAACCCTAAGGTTCTAATGCTACCCCTAACCATTACCCTAATAATACCCTTAAACTCAAGGTTCTATTGCTACCCTTAACCACTACCCCAACAGTAACCTCAAACCTAAGGTTCGAATGCTTACCCTATTACCCTGATGGTAACCTTAACCTCAAGGCACTATTGCTAATTCTAACCATTACCCCAAGGGTAGCCCTAACCATTACCCTACTGGTAACCTTAACCCTGAGGTACTATTGCTAACCATAACCTCTACCCCAACAGTAACCCCAAACCTAAGGTTCTAACGCTAACCATAACCCTGATGGTAATTTTAACCCCAAGGTACTATTGCTAACCCAAACTGTTACCCCAACAGTAGACCCAAACCTATCTATTACCCTAATTTTACCCAAACCCTGAGACATGAATGCTAACCCCGACCATTACCCTAATAGTAACCCTAACCCCCGAGACATAATGCTAACCCGACCATACCCTAATAGTAACCCTAACCCCCGAGACATGAATGCTAACCCCGACCATTACCCTAATAGTAACCCTAACCCCCGAGACATGAATGCTAACCCCGACCATTACCCTAATAGTAACCCTAACCCCGAGACGAGACATGAATGCTAACCCCGACCATTACCCTAATAGTAACCTAACCCCCGAGACCTGAATGCTAACCCCGACCATTACCCTAATAGTAACACTAACCCCCGAGACATGAATGCTAACCCCGACCATCATCGAATGGATTTCTCTGGATTCCTCTGCTCATTCCTATTGGGTAGTGATCCTCAGAGCTGGCAGGAGGCGGAGCACTGACACGGTGTCTGCAGGATTCTGGGCTCTCCACTTACTATGTGTCAAACACTTTTCATAAATTGTGCCACTGCCCCGCCTCCTGACAGCTCTTTGTATCTCTGATGACAACGACCCTAAACCTCGCTGTCTCCTCCCACGAAGTCCTCCCATTGTAAGACTTATTTCCACTTTCAGCTGGCACGAGATGTAATGATCACAAGGAGTGGGTTGTAGAAGGATTGTATGGCTCAGGGAGGCAATGAAAGGGTGTTGATGTGAGGATGGCGGTACGCTCGGCGTTGGATGGTGTGAGGCAAGGACACTGAGCACCGGCTGCCGTCATTGCGATGGTTCGGTCCTTAATGCGCACGCTCCCTCCCACGCTGAGCCACGTCTCCCACGCAAGTCCTTGGCCATCATCGCGCAGGAACGGGCCCATTGTGTGCCGATCGACCCGCGTGACTCCGCCGTCCCTGCAATGACAATAACCATACGAGAAGCTTTCACAAGTGAAATGTTAGAAATGTTTTGCTGTAAAAACAACACAAATTGAACGTTTCCATTTATCCTCCATTCCCGGGTGTAGTCGCAATCGCACAGAGATTTTCCCGCAAAGCCTCCACCCAACCATGGGTCTCCGTTCTATGGACAGAAGGGCACCTGTCCCGTCCCCCCCCCTTAAGTAGTTAAGACAAGCTGCACAAACACGGTGTGATATAAAGTATTGCAACAACCGCCATTTTATTCTCTAGGGCAGTGATGGCAAACCTTGGCACCCCAGAGGTTTTGGAACTACATTTCCCATGATGCTCTTGCACTCTGCAGTGTAGCTGAGCATCATGGGAAATGTAGTTCAAAAATATCTGGGGTGCCTAGGTTCGCCATCACTGCTCTAGAGTGTCTGATAAAATATATATAATGTTTTGGGGGTTCTAAATAATTTTCTAGCAAAACGTTTTTTTTTTTTTTTAACATGTAAACAACAAGTATACAAAATAGGCCTGGTCCTTAACCACTTAAGGACCGCCTCCTGCACATTTATGTCGGCAGAATGGCACGGCTGGGCACAGGCACGTACCTCTACGTCCCCTTTAAGTGCCCAGCCGTTGGTCGCGCGCGTGCGCCCGCAACCCGGTCCGAAGCTCCGTGACCGCCGCCGTGGGACCCGCGGACCCGATCGCCGCCGGTGTCCCACGATCGGTCACAGGAGCTGAAGAACGGGGAGAGGTGAGTGTAAACACAGCTTCCCCGTTCTTCTCTGTGTCACTGATCATCTGTTCCCTAATATAGGGAAAGGCGATCAGTGACGTCACACCTCCAGCCCCGCCCCCCTACAGTTAGAAACACACATGAGGTCACACTTTACCCCTACAGCGCCCCCTAGTGGTTAACTCCTAAACTGCAATTGTCATTTTCACAGTAATCAGTGCATTTTTATAGCACTTTTTCGCTGTGAAAATGACAATATGTGTCGAAAGTGTCCGATGTGTCCGCCATAATGTCGCAGTCACAAAAAAAAAAAAAAACGCTGATCGCCGCCATTAGTAGTAAAAAAAAAAAAATTATTAATAAAAATGCCATAAATCTATCCCCTATTTTGTAAACGCTATAAATTTGGCGCAAACCAACCGATAAACGCTTATTGCGTTTTTTTTTTTTTTTTTTTTACCAAAAATATGTAGAAGAATACGTATCGGCCTAAACTGAGGGATATTTATTACAGCAAAAAGTAAAAAAAAAAAATATTGTTTTCTTTTCTAAACTGTCGCTCTATTTTTGTTTGTAGCGCAAAAAATAAAAAACCGCCGAGGGGATCAAATACCACCAAAAGTAATCTCTGTTTGTGGGGAAAAAAGGACGCAGATTTTGTTTGGGAGCCGCGTCGCACGACCGCGCAATTGTCAGTTAAAGCGACGCAGCGCCGAATCGCAAAAAGGGGCCCGGTCCTTAACCTGCGTAATGGTCCGGGGACTGAAGTGGTTAACTCGCAGCGGCAAAGAGCAAACTTGTGGGACAAATACGACGACATTTTGGTGAATGCAGAGTTGATAATTTTGCTGTACAATTGTCCCCGCCTCCGTAGTCCCCGACGCTCCAAGAATTCCTGCTGAGGAAGGAAGAAGAAAGCCTATTTTATCAGCACGAGGATATAGTATGAGGTCAGGCAGTAAGGGGTTAAATATCGGATTCTGTGCCTTTGTCACCTTCCGCCTCCGTCCTCGCCTTCCTATCTCCATATCTTGTTTACGCCGCAATCGGAACCTTGGCTTTATTCGGAAGGGAATGGGCGGGGGTTGTTTGGCAAACACCTCAGCTCATTATCTTCTTTTCCCTGGAAACGCGTTAAGTGTTTACTTTGCCCCGAGATCGGCAGTTGGCTGTCTGGAAGTTTGATACAAGTTGATAGCAACTTTAACTAACGTCATATGAGCCACTAGGGGGAGCGCACGCGCCGCCGCCACCGCGTCACTGGGGAACCCGATGCCCATGCCCGGCGGCCGCGATGTCCGCCGGCACCCGCGATTGCCCAGTAACTAAGCAGGACCATGGATCTGTGTGTGTCAGGTGAGAGGAGACCGATGGTGTGTCCCTTGTCACCTCCCCCAGTCAGTCCCCTCCCCCTATAGTTAGAATCACTCACTAGGGTACATATTTAACCACTTGATCGCCCCCCTAGTGTAAACACACAGATCCACGTCCTGTCAGAGGTGAGGAGTAGTGTTGCTCACGAATATTTGCATTGCGAATATTCGCTACGAATATTGCATATTTGAGTATTCGCGAATAACTCGAATATTGCGGCGAATATTCGTATTTTTTCAAATTTATTTTTAAAACAGATCACGTCCTAGTGATCTCCATCGACGTCTAAAAGCATTGCTGGTATGATTAGAGAGAGACCCTGGGCCGAGTAGCTGATGCGATTCTTTTATGTTGCCGAAAATTCGCATTGTCGGCAACATAAAAGAATCGCATCAGCTACTCGGCCCTTCTTTTGCATCAGAGCCAATCAGAATAACTCGAATATTCGGCAAACGGAATATTGCGCGATTATCTTCTCCGCCCTTCTTTTGCATCAGAGCCAATCAGAATAACTCGAATATTCGGCAAAAGGAATATTGCGCGATTATCTTCTCCGCCCTTCTTTTGCATCAGAGCCAATCAGAATAACTTGAATATTCGGCAAACGGAATATTGCGCGATATTCCTTTTGCCGAATATTCGATTCATTCTGATTGGCTCTGATGCAAAAGAAGGGCGGAGAAGATAATCGCGCAATAGGAATATTGCGCGATTATCTTCTCCGCCCTTCTTTTGCCCCCTTATTCTCCTTTCTTTTAAGTAGAGTTAGTGTAGAGTTAGTGTTTAGTGCATATTAGTTTAGTAATACAGGAAATGATCTCCGTTTTTGGATAAAATATCACGAATATTCGATATTAGCGAATATTCGCGAATATTCTTCTATATATTTGCGCAATATCGCGAAATCGAATATGGCGTATTCCGCTCAACACTAGTGAGGAGGCCGATGTGTGTTCCCAGTACCGAGGAACACTGATTGGTCTCCTCCCCTTGTGAGTCCCCCCCTACAGTTAGAATCACTCCCTAGGGAACATATTTAACCCCTTCATCACCCCCCCCCCTAGTGTAAACACACATATCCACGTACAATCAGAGGTGAGGAGATCGATAGTGTGTTCCCAGTACCGAGGAACACTGATCGGTCTCCTCCCCTTGTGATTCCCCTCCCCCTACAGTTAGAATCACTCCCTAGGGAACACATTTAACCCCTTGATCGCCCCCTAGTGTAAACACACATATCCACGTCCTGTCAGAGGTGAGGAGATCGATAGTGTGTTCCCAGTACCGAGGAACACTGATTGGTCTCCTCCCCTTGTGAGTCCCCTCCCCCTACAATTAGAATCACTCCCTGGGGAACATATTTAACCACTTGATCGCCCCCTAGTGTAAACACACATATCCACATCCTGTCAGAGATGAGGAGATCGATAGTGTGTTCCCAGTACCGAAGAACACTGATTGGTCTCCTCCCCTTGTGAGTCCCCTCCCCCTACAGTTAGAATGACTCCCTAGGGTACATATTTAGCCCCTTGATCGCCCCCTAGTGTAAACACACAGATCTAGGTCCTGTCAGAGATGAGGAGATCGATAGTGTGTTCCCAGTACCGAAGAACACTGATTGGTCTCCTCCCCTTGTGAGTCCCCTCCCCCTACAGTTAGAATCACTCCCTAGGGTACATATTTAGCCCCTTGATCGCCCCCTAGTGTAAACACACAGATCTAGGTCCTGTCAGAGGTGAGGAGGCCGATGTGTGTTCCCAGTACAGAGGAACACGGATCGGTCTCCTCCCCTTGTGAGTCCCCTCCCCCTACAGTTAGAATCACTCCCTAGGGAACACATTTAACCCCTTAATCTCCCCCCTAGTGGTTAACCCCTTCCCTGCCAGTCACATTTATACAGTAATCAGTGCATTTGTATAGCACTGATTGCTGTAAAAATGACAATGGTCCCAAAAATGTGTCAAAAGTGTCCGCCGCAATATCGTTGTCATGATAAAAATCGCTGATCGCCGCCATTACTAGTAAAAAAAAAAATGCTATAAATCTATCCCCTATTTTGTAGACATTATAACTTTTGCGCAAACCAAACGCTTATATATTTTTTTAACAGAAATATGTAGAAGAATATGTATCGGCCTAAACTGAGGGAAAAAAAAATTATATATATTTCTCAGATCCACAGAGACTAAGGGGCCAGATCCACAGAGAATAAGGGGCCAGATCCACAGAGACTAAGGGGCCAGATCCACAGAGAATAAGGGGCCAGATCCACAGAGACTAAGGGGCCAGATCCACAGAGAATAAGGGGCCAGATCCACAGAGACTAAGGGGCCAGATCCACAGAGAATAAGGGGCCAGATCCACAGAGACTAAGGGGCCAGATCCACAGAGAATAAGGGGCCAGATCCACAGAGAATAAGGGGCCAGATCCACAGAGACTAAGGGGCCAGATCCACAGAGAATAAGGGGCCAGATCCACAGAGACTAAGGGGCCAGATCCACAGAGACTAAGGGGCCAGATCCACAGAGAATAAGGGGCCATATCCTCAGAGACTAAGGGGCCAGATCCACAGAGAATAAGGGGCCAGATCCACAGAGAATAAGGGGCCAT